>JABSTQ010005060.1:0-35162 GCA_013358835.2 Ixodes persulcatus
GAGGTGCGGGGTTACAGAAACTTGGTGTTCGCCTAAGCTTGTCAACTTGAGTAATGCTGTGCTTTGAGTTTTATTTTCTACCTCAACGAGGAGGTCCCTAGCAAGTTTTTTGCCTTGTAATTCTTTCCGATCGTCTGCTCTAGGACCTTAGAGACAAGGAAAGGTGACATCTTTGACAACGGTAGACTGTCGTTTGCAGCATGAAGTACAAGAAAGCGTGAAAAGGTGTCGGGTTCTTTGGCTTTTGCAAAAGTAGGGGGAGCGGGGCGAACCCTTTTGGGGGGTCGCTCTGCTCGGGGTTTTGAAGAGAGGGGCGCCATAAAAAGGCAAAGGGTGTTCGGAATCTGTGGCGCGCCGCCCACCACGGAGCCCAACGAGGGAATAGGTAACACCCCATAACAAATATGGCTTTGCTGGAAGCATTACTCTATTAGCGCTACCCAGAAACTATAACCAAGTGTGGATCTGGACGAGAGTATCTGTCACCACCCAAGGTTAGCCCTTGCCGCCAAAGGAGTTGAAAATGAAAGAAGAGAAATGAGAAGAGTGAAAAGAAGGAGAAGATAAAGGTGAAAGAAGGGAGGGGACAGTAGAAGGAGTGGCGACTAGACTGAATCATCCTGGCCGGGCCTTACCAGGACTCCCGTCTATGAGAAGCGGGGGCCGAAGTGGTGTATTGCCTCGCCCGGGGGGCCCCGAAGGGTCCAAACCTACCCCGGGCTCGGCTCAACCACCAGGATGCCCTTTTCCCCAGACACGGGAAAGCCACGCACAGCCAGACGTGGGCGGGCAAGCCCGCATGGCTCGGGGTCCGTGGAGACGCCACTCTCCAAACACCTGCTTTCACAGGTGCCCCCTGCGGGGGAAAGCAAGGAAATCAAAGGAAGTGTTTCTGAACCAGTGGGTCAGTATGTCACCTTTGTTTGGGGTAAGGGAGAGGGAATGAAAGATATAGAGAGGAGGTTGGCTGCCCCAGCGTCGCGCCGCAAAAGCCTCGCGAAGTCGCCCCCCCGGCCGAGCAGAGCGGCCGGAAAAGCGGTCCGAGGAGAGCAATTCTTCGCAGGAGTTTCCGGAAATCCTCACTCAACTCTTCGCAGCAAAGTCTTCCTAGTGTGCCGTCACAAAATACACCGTTCCCAAGCACCAACCAGGAGTCCTGTCATACAAACCTACGATTAAGCCGAATTAGTACCGAATCATAAAAGGTGGCCGGAGTGATAAAAAATTGTGGCCAGGTGGGGTAATTTCCCCTGAGTTTTGCACCGCGATCGAAGTGTCGATCACGGTAGCAATGTGATGCCGAGTGGCCCCCGTGCCCGAGCTAGTCGAAGCGCGTGGGTCGCCCTACAGCGCCCAACCTTCCTTATTCAGAAAAGCCGGTGCTCCTGAGTCAGGCCATCAATACGCGGGAACGCATCGAGGTGAGAGGTCAGTTATCTCCGCTCGCAGTGCAAGGGCTCTGCGAGCGAAGAGTACGGCGCGAGAACGAAGTCAGCGCGACGAACCGGGGAGCAGAACGCAGAGACAAACGTTTCCACGGAGAGAAATGAGGAAATACCTGAAGTTTGGTATTAATCCGAATGGTTGGTTCGGCGGGAGGTCCGGAACATCAGGCGATCGTGCCCCGAGGCGGCCGCAAGAAGCCAGCCGTCAGGGAAGGTCGCGGCGCCGTCGAAGTCAACGGCGCACGGCTAGGACATTCCAGCGGCGAAGCGTCTCGAGCGGTATCCGGGCTTGATGAGACATCGCGTGCAGCAGCGCGGAGAGAATGTCACGTGATGTGGAGAGGAGTGGTGTTAAGGAGAGGCAGTGGAGGCGCCGGGTTGAGCCCGCAGCGCCGTCCAAACCTAGCGGAGGAGAAGGACACCACTCGCCCCGCCAAAGCGGTAGCCCCCCGCGCCGCGCCCGCGCGGCGCAGGGGTGAGAGAGTTATTGTGGTCTGCTCCCTCCTTGTTCGTTCGGTCCGCGCGAAGCAGGGGCTTGTCAGCTGTTGGGCCGCTGAAACCAGGTAAATAAATTTCAATCTACTTCGTTACAACTGGTGAATCATCCTCCTAACGGTGGTTTGCCTCTTGCCTTTAGCGCGCGCACCACCAACGAGAAAGATTCAGCAGCCGTGTTGCCAAATGGTATCAGCCAATAGCAGCCGCCGCAGCGCCGGCCTCACGCGGTTGGGGAGCGCGCCGGCCAATCAGGGGTCAGTCGGCAGCGGGGTCCCGTGGCGCTCGGTCGCGGTCAGTTCGATCCGTGCGTCCGAGCGCCCCGAACTTCCAGTTTCCCGAGCTTGTCGGGGGGTTAAATGATATCAATCAGGTGTGTTTGGACCAGGTAGTTTGCAAGGGCCCTAATCGCCACCTCCGCCGCAGGTCCCCTCGGTCTGACGACGTCCTCCCAGGTGTCCATGGTGCGTCCCAGGGCGGAGTAAGTTCGCTGCAGCTCCGTGCGCTCGCGGGCGAAGCGGAGACATCGCATTACAAGATGCTGATCGTCACCTAGAAACCAGGAGGCGTGCGTCCGAATATGGAGCCACGCTGGACGTGGGGAAAGCTTCATCCCGCTGGGCGGTGGCAGCCAGGCGGTCCGCTGCTTCATTTCCGCCTATGCCGCAGGCGGGCGCTGCATCAGTATCGCACAGTCACCTAGCTGTGGTTGGAGATATATGTTTGTCCTTTGTCCCTCTTGTTCCCCTTCTCCAGGGATTATTTTCAGCATCTGCCTCTCGGCAGATGAGTTTGAGTTTGAGTTTGGGTTTTAATGGCGCAGCGGCTGCTAAGGCCATAGTGCGCCAAAACACTGGTAGAAGAAAAAACTGCGGTGCTATTTAGTTAAAGGTGAGGCATGATATGAGAGTTTATAATGTTTCATGAAATGCAGACATTAAAAGGAAAATCCACTAACTTAAATGTGCTGTAATAGGCCAATGCTGTTTAGGAAGTTAAAAACTTGGGTATGAGGAACAAGAGGCTCCTCTCCCAGCAAAAGCGCAGGGTGAAATGGGATCTGTTCCCTAAAAAACCGTGAGAAGTTGGTGCGACGCTCCTCATGATATTTCGGACATTGAATGAGAATGTGCAAGATGGAGAGTGTTTCATCACATTGTTCACACATTGGAGCATCCTCTGCTCGCAGAAGGAAGCCATGTAAGTAAGTAAGATTAAGGTTTTAATGGCGCAGCAGCAACTGAGGCCATAATGCGCCAAACAAAATGTTTATTAATACTCAGCAAAACAGATGCTAGACTAGGGAAGATTTTTATAACTGGTGTAGATAACCAGTTTTGTAAAGGAAATTAAAAACTCGTCTAAGTGGTACTAAAGCACTGTCACCAAGTAAAAACATAGGATGAAAGGGTACACACTAAACATCGTAACACCCTTATGGGTGTAAATGGCTTGTCCTATAACTAACACCCATATAGGTGTAGCAAAACGCCCTAAGAAAAGGGCGTTATACCTAACACCCCTAAAGGAGGGTGTTTTTCCCGAACACCCTTAAATAAAGGTGTGATTCCACAGTACACCGTTTTATTAGGGTGTTACGACTGCGCAGTACGCCCTCTAAATTGGGTGTACCGCCGCCAGAAAAGTAAGTAAAAAAAACGCAATGACCAACACCCATAAGATAGGGTGTATTAACCCAAAAGACTACAGGAAGAAATGACTGCGAATTAGTCGAAACATGCCTGGTTCACTTTTTATTTTTCGATCAAGATTCTACTAGGTTCTACTAAATTCTCTTCAGACGATTGCAAGAAGGTCATCTGGCCGCAGCCATGTCTCTGCTTACTACGTTCACAAAGACGGAACGACCGGAAGTTACTTGGGACGCAAGCGGCAGTTCATGTTTGTAAACAGTAAAATGGTCTATTGAGACGGAAGCAGGACTACAATCAGAAGCATGCCTGCAGAGTACTTACATATAAGAGAGCGATCTCATGTAATCCGTGATAGATGCATAATCCAATTCGAGCAGCACAGAACAATTCGCAAACACAATGCCGGGGATGAAGGCGGTCACTCACATTCCACGGAAGTATCGCGGTCACCGATGAGGAGCTTTCTGTCGTGATAGATGCACAATCTGATTCGCGCAGCTTGAAACAACGCAAACACAATGTCGAGGATGAAGGCGGTCGATCACAATCAACGGAAGTCTCGCGTCCGCCGAGGCCCGATGAGCAGCTCTTTGCCGAAACGCGTTCTACAAACACAGCACAATAATTCCATAGACTCCGACGAAATAAACGGCCATTATAAAAAAGTTGACATGGATGTATTCCGCCGTTCACGACGAAAAACTACGGTCGCGAAGTGGAACTCGTCAGGACCTGCTTGCACGAAAAACAGGAGAGCACTGAAGGACGCTTTTTGGAAACCGGATTTACGTGGTCCCTACAACTCACCATAACCTGGCAAACGGCGAAGGCTATGAGTCCAGTGAGCCCATCAGCGCGTCAGAGCGAGTCGCGTGACAAATTTTCGTCCAAGCGTTTTTGTCCTACGGAGAGCGGTCACGTGTTTCGCTCCACCCCTCTGATTCGCTAGAAGCGGCCTTCGCAGTCGCTCACAGCCACACGAAGACCCAAAAGGAGGTGTGGAAGTTTATCAGAAGACGAGGTCAAAGGGGGTGGACAAAGCAGCTAATCTCCCTCTGCTGCCTCCTGCGCTGTACAGGGAGGGTCGTTTGTGTGCGGGACCTTGGAGTTGTTGTTCGGGTGGCGGTTCCCTTTCGAAAAGTGTGGAGCCGGGGAGTGGCTTGTGCTGTCTCGGTAGAACTCGTTGATCGTCGTCTTGTTTATGCGTTTGAGTTCCTTCTTTCCCTTTCCTTTTTTTTTTCTTCATGTGTTGGGAAGTGTACTTATGGGTCCAGACAGGTGAGATTGTATTACCCGAAATAAGGGCGCCACAGCTTGTTCAGAGCTTCAGCGCAGTCAAAAAAAAATATATATATTAAGCAAAACGGAATTTGTTTGCTTTTAGCCCGAGAAAGACTTCTCGGGCTAAAAGCAAGAAGATTCCGTGTTGCTTAATTTTTTTTTTTTTAACGTCGTATTTTAGGCGGTCAAGAAATAGAAATACCTCTCCGGCATAGCCGATTAACGCAGGATACTCTCAACACTCAACCAAAAACTGCGTCGCGTACGTTATGTCAGGATGGCGTCGGCGCGACTCATCCCATTCGTTAAATATTGGCTGAACCAAAATGGTGTGGGCACAATCTTTTCGATTAGATCCAACATCGCGCAATACGGTATGTTTCCTGGGCTGTATATTTACACGTCTTCGGTCACCTTTTGCGAGCGGAAGTGATTTTTTTAATCGAAGTTGAACTGATAAAACGGATGCACGCGCGACACGTAATTTTCGGCTCGTGTCGGATGGAGAGTTCGATCGGAGTTGCAAAAACTATTCTCTAGCACTTCCTAATCATACCCGCCTTCGTGCGGCAATTAATCATACTCGATGTTAGTACCGCCGTACATCAGCAACAGTTTCACCAAAGCGATAAACATGAACGGTTATGAAATCATGGGTGTATTCGACAGTATCAACATTACGCCCCTCTCACACCGTGTGAATGAAGGGCGTAAAATTCGCCCATACACCCTTTTTACACGATTTTAGAAACCATTGCTTCAAGTGGGGCGTAAAAAGGGCGTGTAAGGGGTGTAAGACGTCAACACACCCTTTTTACACCCACTGATATTCAGAAATCGTGTAAAAAGGTTCTAAAAAGGGTGTTTTTCCTAACTTGCACCCTTCTTACACCCTTTTTACACGATTATGGGTGTTACAATGTTTAGTGTGTAGATAGTTTCTAAAAAGTTCAGGAAAACATGATACGCGCAGTTGATGATAAAATCTACACTCCCATAGAATGTGTAAAATTGTAAGTAATTCCCCACAATGGGCACAAAGTGCAACTTCTTCGCCACAGAGGAGGTACATATGTGTCAGACGTGAATGGCCAATTCTCAAGCGACAAAGCATAACTTCGAGACGGCGGTTTTTATGAAATGAACTTTCCCAAATGCCTATCATTGGTTTAATCACATGTAGTTTGTTATTGGTTTCAGTGTCCCATTCTAGCTGCCAAGTCTTTAAAAGAGATTTCTTTAAAAGTGGTTTAAAATCCTGGTAGGGCACGCCAAAAGATGCTATTGAACCTATGGCAGATGCAGCCAAGCGATCCGCACTCTCATTCCCTGCAATTCCCACGTGACTCGGTACCCAGCTAAATTTGATATTACATCCAAGGCGCAGAGCTCTGTTTACTTTAAAACGAACATGTTGTGTAAGTACGTTCTTTGTGCAAACTCTGGAAGAGATAGCAGCTAAGACACTTTGTGAATCGACAAAAATGACTGCGTTTAATACACCGTTGTCCAGAATATGCTCAATGGCTAATAAAATACCATAAAGCTCTGCAGTAAAGATGCTTGCCATTGAGTCAAGCTGCACAGCTCTTCCAAAGTCACTAGAATAAACTGCGCAACCAACGTAACCTAAAGATTTCGACCCGTCAGTATAGTACTCCGTGCAACCTCTAGAAATCCTTTCTTGCAAAGATATAAACTCTTGCTGAAGAAACTGTGGAGCAACGGTTTTCTTACTGTGTTTGGTGAAAGACCAGTCAACACATATCGGTAGCTCGTTCCAAGGGGCAATTTTCTCTATAGATTTTAGCAAGTTAACACCACTAACAGAAGGGACAGGGAGGTTGAGAGAGCTACAGATACTTTGAACTCGAAAACCCAGGGGGCGCACAATTGTTGGCTTGTTTTCAAACAAATTATAGAACTGAGGGGTGTGTAAGATACTATAAGCAGGATTTTTCAGATCTGACAGCACTTTGTAATAATAACACAGGCTCAAGTACTGTCGGCGTTTTTCTAGAGACATTTGATGCGTGTCCACATACAAGCTTAATACGGGTGACGTGCGAAATGCCCCAGTGGCAAGCCGGAGTCCGAGGTGATGTACCGGATCCAACATCCTTAGTGTGGAAGGTCGTGCCGAACCATAAACAATCGCTCCATAATCCAGGCGTGACCGAACTAAAGCATTGTACAGGCGTAGGAGGCACCGTCTGTCAGAACCCCAAGATATATGTGACAGCACCTTAAGGATGCTAGAGGATCGCAAGCACTTCTGCTTTAGTTCCTTTAAATGAGACTTGAAAGTAAGTTTTTTTATCGAAGACCATGCCTAAAAATTTATGTTCCTGCTTCACCGATATTTCGATGTTATTCAATTGTAAGATTGGGTCCAAAGTCAAACCTCGTCGCAGGGAAAATGGCACACACACAGTTTTCTCTGGGGAAAACTTAAAACCATTTTCATTTGCCCACTTGGTCATTCTGTTTATTGTGAGCTGCAGTTGCCGTTCACAACTGGAGAGGTTGCAGGACGAAAAAGATATTTGCACATCATCCACGTAAAGCGAGTATGAAACAGATGACGGTATAACCTGAGCCAGACTGTTTATCTTAACTGCAAATAAGGTGGCACTTAAGACTCCACCTTGAGGGACACCATTTTCTTGTAAGAAAACATTGGATAAAGTCGAGCCTAATCGAACTTGAAATGTACGCTCATTTAAAAAATTCTGCAAGCAACGGAGCATGCGGCCACGCACTCCACAGTTGTATAGATCTCGAAGGATACCATACCTCCACGTAGTGTCATACGCCTTCTCTAGATCAAAAAACACAGACACGCAATGCTGCCGATGTACAAAGGCCTCACGTATGACGGTCTCAAGTCGCACCAGATGGTCCATGGTCGACCGTCCAGCACGAAAGCCACACTGCTTAGTGTCAAAAAAGTTTTTCTCTTCCAAAAGAAACATAAGGCGGCGATTTATAAGCCTTTCATAAGTTTTCCCCAAGCAGCTTGTAAGTGCTATGGGGCGGTAGCTTGTAGCAAGAGAAGGATCTTTTCCAGGTTTCAGCAAAGGTATAACATGGGCACTTCTCCAAGAATGCGGGAAAGCAGCAGCTTCCCAAAGGAAATTGAAAAAGGACAACAGGTGGGACAAAGATTCATGAGACAGGTGCTTAAGCATCTCGTAGTGGATTCTGTCTGGCCCAGGTGCAGATTGCTTTTTTAGGCAGCAGCAACTTCCAGTTCACACATTGTGAACGGTCTATTGTATGCAACAGAGTTGAAGCCTGACATAGTGATTTTCTGCTTCTCAGCGGTAGACCGGTACTTTAAAAACTCCGTACTGTAATTGGAAGAGCTGCAAACATGCTGAAAATGTTCTGCGAGGAAGTCTGCTTGTCCTGTTAGAGATGCTGAGATTGAAGAAAAAAGTGGAATCCTAAAAGCATGATACTGCCCGCGAACTTTTTTGAGACGATCCCATACTTCTTTAGCAGTAACAAAACTATTTAAGGATGAATTTAAGGAAAAATTTTTCCTTAAAGATCATAAGGTGGATCTTCCTCTCAGAGTAGTCATTAACGAGAATGGCACATGGCAGAAAATAGTGTCCTCATTCCTTCAGAAGACTCTCACGATCTTGGATACAAGATCCCCGTTGTCGCTGCGGTGCTCTGATGATTTAGTGGCTGACTTGCAACCTTTCCACGGAAAGAGGTGCAGGATCTTTTCACTTGACATAAAAGATCTGTACTATTCTTTAGAACCTAAGACCTTATTGGCGAGGGTAAGCAGCTTTTTGGAAGAACATTTGGTCAGTTTCCAGTTGCAGTCGGGGGTATCTGTTCAGGATGTTCTTAGGATTTTAGAAGTGTACCTAGGTTCTACGGTGGTGCAACATAACGGTCAAAGATACATCCAGCAACAGGGTGTGTGTATTGGATCGGCGGTAGCCCCAGCGCTTTCTGATATTTATCTAAGAGACTTAGATCTGCGTCTTCTAGAGTCTTTTAAATATAGATCACCTAAGGAAATTCTGGTGAGGAGGTACGTAGACGATATTTTGATTTGTTCTACAGATGGTTCCTTAGCGGATTCTTTGGAGAGGGTAGTGTACGAAGCAGCGCCCGAATTAAAGTTTTCGCTAGAGAGACCGAAAGACGACAGTTTACAATATCTTGATCTTCAACTTAGGACTAGTTCAGGCCTTTGTTGGGAGTACGGAAAGCTCGTTGCAAAACCTCTTCTTCCTTTCAATAGCTGCCATTCTAAACATGTCAAATTGGGGATAATTCGGAATCTCATCATTTCAGCAGTACAGAAATCATGCTCACATTTTATTGGCTCTTCTCTTCGTCATCTGACAGAACGTTTCGAGGTTGCTGGATATCCTGAGGAACATATTTTAAAGCAGTTGGTGTATATGATATTTCCCAAGAAGTCAACTCAGAAAAATCCTAGACCTTCAAAGCGAGTAGTCCTTCCATATTTTCATAAAATTTCTCACATCAAAGCGTTAGCCAGCAGGTTTAATGTTGGCACTGCCTTCTCTACAGATTATAGATTGAGCCGTTTGACCCCTTTTGCCTCGACTGTTTCAGGTTGCGCGATAAAACACAGAGAAAAGGATGTGGAATGTTCGTCGGGTGTCATTTACAAGATACCCTTTGATTGTGGCCTTTGTTATATTGGACAAACTAAACGGTGTATAAATGAGCGGTTGACGGAACACAAACGTTGTATAAAGAAAAAAGATCCGTACTCCGAAGTGTCAAAACATCTGATCGAATGTAG
Source organism: Ixodes persulcatus (assembly GCA_013358835.2). Taxonomy (NCBI): domain Eukaryota; kingdom Metazoa; phylum Arthropoda; class Arachnida; order Ixodida; family Ixodidae; genus Ixodes; species Ixodes persulcatus. The sequence continues at coordinate 9,681 of JABSTQ010005060.1, forward strand.
GAACTGTGTACCGTTGTGGCATTCAACTTCAGTAGAGTTGCGGGAAAAAGATGACCATAAGCGCTTGATAAAAGAGTCATTAACAATATTAGGTCACGGGAACGCAGTTAATAAGCCGTCGTTTGGGTTGGACAACGAACTTCGGCGTTTTCTTAAACTGTGAGAAGTTCTGACCTTCAAGGTTTATGTCTGTATAGTATTCCGGCTAAAAAAAAAAGAAAAAAAAGGAAAAAAAAAAAAAACGACAAATCGTTTTTTTTTTTTTTTGTATGTGTGTTACTGGGCTTGGGGTACCAGTGTTTTGGTGGTCGGGAAGCGAAAGGTCAAAGATAAGAGAAGTGCATGACGCAGAGTCCGTTGTCCTTGTTGTTTAGTCAGAGGATACGTTGGTGGAAAGTGGCATTCTTTGGTGTTCTCACCCTCTCTCTTTTTTTCTTTTGTATCGAAGTGCCTATATAACCAGGTTTCGGAAAATAAAAATTTCAGCTGTGTTAGAGACTTTTTAGTGTCGTGTCATTTACCCGCAGTCTCGGGGTTTTTTCAACCATATGAAACATACTTTGTCCAAGAAGCCCACTTGGCCCGTTTTCGCGTCCACCGAGCTTGTGCTCTTTTTTTCCTAAACTCAATAAAATTACGGAAAGTTGGATAGCGCCGAAAAGTTCCCCACGCCTTGTTCTGGCTTTTCCGAGTGGAAGTACATTCCTCATTCCACCAGGGCTTGCACCTCCGGGGAAGATTTCCTGAGGTCTGTGGAATTGAAGCAGAAGCAGCGTTTATAATGCATTCTGTAACGTAAAGTGTCGCATCCTCAGGAGTCATATGAAGAAACGAGGAGAGATTGAGTGTTGCTTCTAGACCAAAAATAGACCAGTCGGCCTTTTCCAACTTCCATCGTGGAAGGCGGGTTGGTATCGATGAAACTGGTAAAACGCTCTCTAAAATTATGGGTAGATGGTCGCTGCCAAAAGGATTGTCTAAAACGTTCCATGAAAAGCATGAAAGTAGAGATGGTGATGATAGCGATAGGTCGATTGATGTAAAAGTGTTGTGAGCAGCACTAAAAAATGTTGGTTCTTTCTTATTGAGCAGGCAGATTCCAGTTGATAATAAAAGCCTTTCAATAACTCCACCTCGAGAGTCTTGACGAGAGCCTCCCCACAAAGGATGGTGGGCGTTAAAATCACCAAGAATTAAAAAAGGTTTGGGAAGTTGTTTGATGAGTGCTTGAAGTTCATGGAGATGCAGCGGAACATTAGGTGGTAGGTAGAGTGATACTAGAGTGATGAGGCGGTCAAGAAGGATGCGAACTGCAACTGCCTCAAGTGAAGTTTGTAAAGGAACTTCAGCACATGCCACGCCACTTTGAACCACCACTGCTACACCACCCGAAGGGTTTGAGGAATGGCGGTCCTTCCTAAAAACTTGTTGATGACGCAAAACCTGCGTGTGCGAATCAGTCAGATAAGTCTCCTGCAGGCAAATAGCAACAGGACGGAGCTCATCAAAAAATGAATTGATGTCATCTATGTTACGTAGAAGTCCGCGACAGTTCCACTGCATAATGCCTATATGCTTAGCCAGTGCAAAGTGAATATAAAAACTGGTAAAAAGTAAAATCAGGTGACTATGGCTTAAAATCTATTTTTTTGCACGGGGCGTTTTTCTTCTTTACAGCCTCTTTCTGCTGGCCAGTAGAGTCACTGGAGGCAGAAAGAGAGGAGTCAGATCCAGCGAGGAAACTTTCCTCGCCGGACTTGGGTCCACCCTCATCCATAGTCTCCTCAGGGGGAGCCGGAGGGAGACCCGGTGGGGTCGGCAGCCTTAACGGCTCGCTAGGTCTCTGCTGGGTCGAGACGCGGGGTTGTCCCCGGCCTCGAGGAGGCAGGGAGGCAGGGGCGGAGGGGGGTGCCATCCCCTGCTTCAGGGTGGACGTTGAAGGAACAGCGTCCACCGTGTGGTTGGGGTGCAGTGCAGCTGGCACTGCTCCCGCGGGTTTTAGAGGGGACACTGACGGGAGACACACCCCCCCTGGAGGGGTCTGCGTTCCCGCCGATGCCATCACGGGTCGTGCCGGTCCCCTGCGCACGACCTCGGCATACCCTCCTTTCGATAGGAAGGAGAAACGTTTTTTCGCCTCATGGTAGGAGATGTTTTCTGTGGTCTTCAAAGTAAGTATTTCTTTTTCTTCTTTCCATTTCGGACAAGAGCGCGAGTATGCCGGATGACGACCATCACAGTTCACACATCTCGGTTCACTTTCGCAAGTGTCAGCAACATGCTCTTTACTGGAGCACTTCGCGCAAGCTTCACTTCCGCGGCAGCTCCGTGACCCATGGCCGAACCTTTGGCACTTAAAGCACCGCTGAGGATTCGGCACATAGGGGCGAACACGGCACCTGAGGTAGCCTGCCTTTATGGCCTCTGGGAGAGTGGTGGTGTCGAAGGTCAGTATAATGTGTCTCGTTTTACGCTCTACACCCTAACGACGAAGGGTGATGCGACGAGCGGCAACAACTCCTTGGTCTGAAAGGCCTTCGACGAGTTCTTCCTCAGATGAGTCCATTAGGTCATCCTCCGAGATAACTCCTTGAACTGTATTAAGTCTGCGGTGTGGAGTAACGTTTACTTTGTATTCAGACACAGCGTTGAGAGAAAGAAGGGCATCACTTTGCTTTTTGGTGCTAATCTCAACAAGAAGATCACCGGACGGCATCTTTTTAGCAGAATAATCTTTCCCATTGATTCCTTCCAGCACTTTGGCGATCAAGAAAGGGGACAGTTTGGCAAGTGGTTTTTCTTCAGAGTGTAAGACAAGACATTTTGGGAATTTTTCAAGTACTTTGGATGTTTCGGGAGTGACTTGAGCTTCGGTGCGACCTCTTTTCAGAGGCCGATCAAGAAAGGTTTTGTTGTGCGGACCCATATGAGATGGGAGGAAAGTTCAGTGCCCGGGTGCACCGCCCACCACGGAGCCCAACAAGGGGGTAGGTAATGTGCCATAGCAAGATGGGCTTGGCTGACACAATTACTCTACCAGTGCTGCCCGGGCACTATACCCTAGTGTGGTTGCAGGGACAGGACCTGTTTCCACTAAAGGTTGGCCCTTGCCGCCTAAGAGGGTGAAAAAGGAAAGAAGAGAGTGTAGAAGAAAAGAGAAAGGGGTGGGAGGAAAAGTGAAAGAAGGAAGAAGAGGGTAGAAGAGGCGACTGACTGAATCATCCTGGTCGGGCCAAGCCAGGACACCCGTCTACGAGAAGCAGGGGCCGAAGCGGTGTATTGCCTCGCCCGGGGGGCCCCGAAGGGTCCAAACAAACCCCGGGCTCAGCTCAACCACCAGGGTCCCCTTTTCCCCGGACACGGGTACGCCACGCACAGCCAGGCGTGGGTGGGTAAACCCACATAGCTCGGGGTTCGCGGTGGCGCCACTCACCAAGCACCTACCAAGGCAGGTGCCCCCTGCGTGCGGGTATGGTGGCCCACGTAGCTGGGGTCCGTGGAGGCGCCACTCTCCATACACCTGCTTTCACAGGTGCCCCCTGCGGGGAGAAGGAAGCCATGTGTGAGGTGAGTGTGACCAATTCTCAGGCGACAAAGAACAACTTCATAAAAACGCTCGTTATGTCAGCAACTGGCCCATTCAGAAAGAACAGGTTTCACGCGATGGAGTTTATTATGGACTTCAGTATCCCATTCCTCCTGCCATTTCTTTTGAATTGACCTTTTCAATAATGACCTGTAATCCAGGTATGGGATGCAGGTAACTTCTGTGTTCATGTCTTGACATGTTCTAGCGGCTTTATCGGCCTCCTCATTTCCGGTTATTCCGACATGGCTAGGCACCCAACAAAAATGTATGGTGAGGTTGGAGTCTGTGGCCGTTAAAATCTTGTTACGTATTTCCAGAATAAAGGCATTTTTTGATCTATCTAGGGATGCAAGAGCACGTAGTGCACTGAGGGAGTCTGAGAAAATTACTGCAGCCTTGATATTCCTTTTGATAATAGTGTCCACAGCTACCAGTAGGGCATATGACTCTGCAGAGAAGATAGTGGCTTGAGTGCTGAGCCGCTTTACAATCCTGCATGACGGCCCGACTACAGCACATCCAACACTACTGCTGCACTTCGTTCCGTCCGTATAAAACTGTGCAAGGGTTTTGTAGTTTTTTTCAGCGATTTGGAAGAACTCTTGCCTAAGATTTACCGCTGGTACCTTCTTCTTGTCATACTTGGAGAGCGACAAATTGATTGGAATTAATTTCATGTTCCAGGGTGCAACTGGGCTGGGCAGCGCTGCTACCGGACTCGTTATATCTATTGTAAAAGTATTGGCGTCAGATTTGAGCCGCAGAGGAAAAGGATGTATAATAGAAGGTTTGTTCTGGTACATCCTTTCATACCGCGTGTCCAGAAACACTTCGAGTGCAGGATGTCGAGGCACGGAGCGAACTCTTAAGTGTAAGAGAGTTCATTTTGATCAGAAACAAAATAACACTCAGCACCGATCCTTGGGGAACACCATTCTCCTGGACAAACGTTTCAGAAAGGGTCGTGCCCAGCCTCACTTGGAACGAGCGCTCATCAAGGAAGCTCTTAATAAGAGCTAGCATTTTCCCGAAAATTCCAGCTGAAACTAAATCACTTAAAATTCCATACCGCCATGTGGTATCATATGCCTTTTCAATATCGAAAAACACCGATAAACAATGTTGTCTGTTAAGGGGGGACACTACCCAAAAAAGTAAATTTTTGAACCACTTGTCCGATTTAAATTATATTTACAGGGCTTGTTTCTGTTGATGTTAAGAACATGTCTGCCAAATTTTGTTAACCTGGGTGAAGTACAAAAAAAACTGCAAACGTTCAAAGATGAAAGTGGGCGTGCCTGCGTAGGAAAACTATCGTTTTTTAATTACTTATAAATTTGTCGTTTTCACGAGTTATATTGCATTAGGACAGTTCAGAGCAGATAACTATGGAGCTATATTTTTATGTTATACCATCTTTCATGACAAAAAAGCCACATAAACACAAATACAGTTTTTTCGATTTCCATCCTTTGTCCAAACTTTTAGTTTTTGAGCATGAAAAATGACAAAAATAAAAAATACAAGCTCCATAGTTATCTTCCCCTTACAATTTCACCCAAGAAAAACTCATAAAAATGAATCCAAGTTATGTAATAACAAAACGATAGTTTTCCTAAAGTGAAATTTATGCCAGAAAGTGGAATGGAGAAAAATGCGTTCAAAGTGCTCCACCTCTACCTTTTCTTTAGTGTTGGTGGACCGAAAATAATTTATAAAAAATTAACTATGCAGTACAGTCTAATGAAACTTTTTGGGAATACCCTCTAGATGTTGGTGGATGTAAATATGACATTTTTCAAAATGAACGGTTTTTTGCAGAAATTGTTTTTTCTGGGTAGTGTCCCCCTTAACAAAGGCATCCCTGACTGTTTTTTTCTAATCGAACAAGGTGATCAACAGTTGATCGCCCCGTCCGATACCCACATTGGAATTTGTCGAAGAAGTTTTTCTGCTCTAAGAAATACACCAATCTAGAGGTCACCATTCGTTCAAACGTTTTTCCAAGGGAACTGGTTAGTGCAATAGGTCTGTAGCTGGAAGGTAATGATGGATCCTTTCCCGGCGTTAGCAAAGGAATCACAATTGCCCTTTTCCAGAGAATGGGATAAGCTCCACTGCTCCATACACAATTAAAAAATGTTAAAATGGTATCTATTGTTGCCGGATGTAAATGCTGAAGCATACTGTAATGAATAAGGTCCGGAACAGGGGACGAACTCTTTCCCTTGCCAAGGGTGATCATCAGAGGCCAGATTCACGAAGAGCTTCTTAGTTTACGACAACTTAGCTAAGAAGTTCGTAAGTTAAGAACATCGTAAGAAGAGGAGAAATCGGTATTCACGAACGCGTTCTTAAGTGAGAGGAGGAAAGCGGCGTTCTCGTACGGAGAAACTAGAACATACCGGTGCTGTTGCTATGGCGACGCGTCTTCGGCAGCACGAACAACCAATCGGAGAGCTCGGCATGGTTCGGAGCCGTTCGGAGCACGTGGATTTTTTAATAACAAACACAGGCGGCCTTCCGCCCTTCCTGCCACTGCTTGTCTGGGGTTCGTGTCCGTGCAGTGATATGTCGACGCTAACACGATTTATAACGCGCCCGAATGCCGAGGCCGGGATGCGTAACCGCCTCCGTTGACTGCGACGAACTCGATCGCTACGAAGTCAACACAGCTGTCATCGTTGGTAAAAGACGGCCCGTGTCAGTCGTTTGCAAAGCGACGTAGATGGAAACAAATTGCCGCGGCGTTTTTTCGCGGCCTCGGAGATGCAGGAGCGAGCCGACGTTAAAAAAGATACGTTTGAACTACGAGAGTGTCAGCAAGAGCCACGTAATACCTGTTCACACTCGGAGCGAACGCGCGCGTTTGATCGAAGTGCTGGATTCGCGCTGCTGGACCGCGAAATGGAATACTAATAACAAAGTGCACATACCGTGTGGCGAAGGTAATCCATACGTCGTTTATTTGAGCTCTATATCACACAAAACAAAGAGATAGAATCGATGAGAGTCCCTTTTCGACGACAGCGTTCGTCACCGCTGCCTCGGAAAACTAGGAGATGACAAGAGGAAGAGATTGACCTCTTAATCTAAAATTGAGGTCAGCGATACGGGAAGGGTTCACAAGGGTCGCGCGGGCATATTCCATTCAGCACGCCAGCCGGTCGTGGGCAGACGGTCTTGGCTAAAAACCGTCAGAGCACCGCTGCGCCGAGAGTGCCTGCTAGGCCTATCTGCCGAGCTCACTTGGTCAGCTTTTCCCGGGTGTTTGTGGATCCAGCGTTCTTGTTCGTCGTGGTCTGTTTCAAGTAATTTTACTTTTTTCTTGCTGCTTGAAGTCGGGACGCGTGAGAAGCGCACGTAGAAAAACAAACGTCCGTTGGTCGTTGCGACCGCGACCAGCCGCGACGCTGTCGGCCATGCTGATTTGATCGTAAGAAGTGCGTAAGACAGCTTCGGAGCTGTCGTAGGATTTCGTCGTAACCTGCGCAAAACTTACGAAAATTTCGTTTCGTGAATACGAATTTGTTCTTAAGTTTTGTCTTACGCATATTTTTTGCGTAAGATCGTTTCGTGAATCTGCCTCCAGTTCCGCAGCGGTAAAAGGTTGATTATAAGCCTCTTTAGAAGCTCCAGTACATTTTATTGGTGCTTTCTCTTTGGCAGCCTTGTATTTTAGAAAGGTGTCTGAATAATGGTCAGATCCCGAGACTGACTGGAAGTGTTCACCAAGAATATTTGCCTGCTGTTGTAGTGTGGGAACACTACTGCCATCTAAAGTAAAGAGAGGGATGGTAAATGCGCGGTAATCCCCTCTAATTCTATGGACCCTGTCCCATACAACTTTTATACCTGTGGAACTGTTGACTGAGGAAGCATACGACATCCAGGTGTTTTTTTTTTTGATTGGCGTCTTACACAGCGGGCCTTAGCACATAGTTTTTTAAAATTAATGACATTTTCAACTGTTGGGTAACGGCGCACTATTGTCCATGCACAGTTTTGCCGCTTACGAGCTAGGCTACGCTCCTCATTCCACCAAGGCTTTGGTTTTGATGGTAAACGTCCCGACGTTTTCGGAATAGAACGCTCTGCTGCTTGGATAATTACATTAGTCAGGACTTCACAGGCTTCATTAACATCTAAGCTAGCTAGTGTATCTGGGTGCAACTCTGACTCCTTTTTAAAAGTGGCCCCAGTCAGCCTTTTCCAACTTCCAACGCGGAGTTCGCGTTTGTAATGACTTAAAAGAGACTGTGCTTTTTAAAACAATGGGAAAGTGATCGCTACCATAGGGATTCTGATCTACACTCCATGAAAAGTCAGGCAGCAACGAGGCACTACCAATGGAGAGGTCGATGGAGGTCGATGATAAGGATGAAGCGCTAAAAAAAGTTGAAGTACCAGTATTAAAAAGACAAAGGCTTCGAGAAGTTAAAACCGACTCGATTATTTTCCCACAAACATCAGTTCGATTCCCACCCCAAAGGGTATTGTGCGCATTAAAATCCCCCATCAAAAGAAAGGGCTTTGGAAGTTGATCTAAAGGAGAGTGAAGTTCTGCACTTGTTACGGACAGGCTTGGCCGTTGCCAACCCATCTTGTGAGGCGAATGCCGTCTGTGCTCCCTCACCACTACCTGGGACAGACTGCTGCCCCGTGAGAGCAGGAGGGGTGGTCGTCTGGCTGGAGGAGGCAGTAGATCCCCCAGCCGTTACTGCACGCCCGGGCAGCTGAATTTTCAGCTTGGGCGTGGGGGACTGCTGTGGCTTCCGATAGTCCAGAAAGGACGTCTGGGTAGCCACAGCAACCTTCAGTGGTGCATGTCCCCGCTGCACCACCTGCGCATAGCCGCCCTTCCGCAAGAAAGCGAAACGGCGACGTGCCTCTTGGTATGTCAAGTTTTCTTTTACTTTTAGTGTCAGAACTTCTTTTTCATCTTTCCATACCCTACATGATCTGGAGTATGCTGGGTGGGCCTCATTGCAGTTTGCACACTGTGCACTGTTTGTGCAGGAATCTGTCTTATGGTCCGTTTTGCTGCATTTTACACATGTGGCTTTCCCACGGCAATTCTGGGAGCCATGTCCATATTTCTGACACTGAAAACATCTCCGGGGGTTAGGGATATATGGTCGAACCCTACAGTGCAGGTATCCAGCCTTGACGGCTTCAGGAAGTGTGGTGGCTTCAAAGGTTAGAACGACGTGTTTCGTTCTTATTTCCTGCCCGTCACGTCGCATGCAGATACGCCTTGCGGCCACGACTCCTTGGTCAGAAAGACCTTCAGCAATTTCGTCGTCTGTTGACTCTAAAAGGTCCTCCTCAGAGATTACTCCCTGGATCGTATTGAGGGTGCGATGTGGCGTGACTGACACCTTATGGTCAGACACTGTACTCAGTGCAATGAGCGCCGCACTCTGCTCGCTGGTCTCAATTTCCACCAGAAGGTCGCCAGTAGACATTTTTTTGGCTTTGAAGCTTTTGCCCACAACACTTTCAAGTACTTTTGCAACGAGGAAGGGTGATAATTTTGACAGCTGTTTTTCACTTTCGGAATGAATGACCAAAAACTTAGGGTACTTGGATTGGTTGCCTGGAGTCTTGTCTGGGATTAAAACTTCGGTGCGGACTCTTTTGGGAGGCCGATCAAGTTGGTTTTGCTTGGAACCCATAAAGATGGGGAGGTTTTCAGAAACTGTGGCGCACCGTCCACCACCGAGCCCAACAAGGGGGTAGGTAGCACCCCATAGCAAGTATGGCTTGGCTGGGTATGCTACTCTACCAGTGCTACCCAGTAACTATAACCGAGTGTGGTTCAAGAAAGGTATCTGTCGCCACCCAAGGTTAGCCCTTGCCGCCTAAGAAGGTGAAAAAGGAAGGAAGAGAGTGTAGAGGAAAAGAAAAAAAGGAGGTGGGAGGAAAAGTGAAAGAAGGAAGAAGAGGGTAGAAGAGGCGACTGACTGAATCATCCTGGTCGGGCCAAGCCAGGACACCCGTCTACGAGAAGCAGGGGCCGAAGCGGTGTATTGCCTCGCCCGGGGGGCCCCGAAGGGTCCAAACATACCCCGGGCTCAACTACACCACCAGGGTCCCCCTTTCCCCGGACACGGGTACGCCACGCACAGCCAGACGTGGGTGGGCGAACCCACATGGCTCGGGGTTCGTAGTGACGCCACTCACCAAGCACCTACCAAGGCAGGTGCCCCCTGCGTGCGGGTATGGTGGCCCACGTAGCTGGGGTCCGTGGAGGCGCCACTCTCCAAACACCTGCTTTCACAGGTGCCCCCTGCGGGGCCTCTCGGCAGAGCGGGCAGGGGCAGTCTCGGTGTCCTCTCCAGCGGGCCAGGTAAGCCGGGGTGATGGCACTGTTCGTGCGCAGTCGGTGCATTGCTGCTGCAACCTTTCTTGGCAGGTTCTTCGGGAGTCTGGGCGGCAAGGGGCCGTGCTCGAGTTCTGGATGGCGGAGGCGGATGGACCGCGAAACCAGGAGGTGTGCGTCCGAATATGGAGCCACGCTGGACGTGGGGAAAGCTTCATCCCGCTGGGCGGTGGCAGCCAGGCGGTCCGCTGCTTCATTTCCGCCTATGCCGCAGTGGGCAGGGAGCCACTAAAAAGCCAGGGTCCAGCCTCGGCACTGCATCAGTATCGCCGAGTTCCCCACCTCTCGCGCGAGCGGAGCTGCTCGCTCGAGGTTGGCCAGCTGGGTCAGCGCCACCTTGGAATCGCTCAGGATAACCAGATTTCCAGGAGGGCTCTCCGCTTCAGCCGTGGCCAGCGCGAGGCGCAGGGCCGCAAGCTCGGCCGTCGTCGAAGACGAGAAGAAGGAAAGGCGCTCTGCCGCGCTGAAGCCAAGGTCTGCTGCAACCGCAGCCGCAGTGGCTCTGCGTGCGTCGGGGTCGACAGACCCGTCCGTGTAGCACCTCGCCCAACCCCGGAATCGTCCATCCAGGCACCACTCTGCAAGTTGTTTTGCAACCGATGGTGGCAGTGTGTTCTTCGGGGCCCCGAGGCCGGCATCAAGTTCGACACGGAGTGGTGGTGGCTAGCTCGGCGGCGGCGGTCTTGGGTTCGGGCCAGGGCTGCCTGCCAGTCTGTGCAGTTCTCTGGCAAGTGTAGAGAGGTGCGATCGAGTGCGTCCCCAGATTCGCTCTGGAAGCCCTGTGGTGTGCGTGTTGCCCAACCGAATAAGGTGCCTCATCGCTCGCTCGTCGGCTGCCAATCTCACCGTTGTGACCCCTGTCTCATTTAGTGTGTGCCGTGAGTTTGCGCTTCGTGGTACACCGAGACACACCCTGAGTGCAGTGCGTTGTGCCATCTCCAAATGTGCCCAGTGTGTGGGGGAGAGTTTGAGTAGTGGCAGGGCGTAAAGGGCACGTGAGAGGATAAGTCCCTTGTACAAAGTGATTAGCATAGCTTGCGATGCTCCGCGTCGTGTTCCCGCGAGCATTCGGATTACGTTTGTGTGTCGCTTCATTTTTTGAATAACGTCGCGGACTGCGGGGCTCCATGTGGGCCCCCTGTCCAGCGTCGCGCCAAGGTAGGTTGCATGTTTTTGAATTGGAATTGTTGTTCCGCCTGCTCGAATTGTCATTGCGAATTTGTAAGTCTGATGTCGCACACTGCATAGAACTACTGATTTTGCCGCGGAGAGTGTTAGGCCGAGGCGAGTTAGGTAGAATTCTGTGTTTGTTACTGCGCGTTGTAGAACTGTTTTGATTGCCTCTCTGTTCCAACCTCGGCCAGTGACCCATATTGCAATGTCGTCCGCGTAGATAGCGATTCCTGGTTGTATTACTCCTTTGGTTCCTATTCCAATTGCTTGGGGGAGGGCGGCTAGGGCGACGTTGAAAAGGAGGGGGGATAGCACTCCGCCCTGGGGAACTCCTTGACCGATCGTTCGCGAGGTGCTCAGAAGGCCAGAGGAGCGGACCTGAGCAGTCCTGCCCGACAGGTAGGCTCTCACGTACTTGAGTGGACGGCCCCAAACTCCAAGCTGCTTAAGTGCTTTTATGATCGCGGAGTGTTTGACGGCGTCAAAAGCTTTAGATATGTCAAGTAGGACGACTCCGGTCGTCCTGCTAAGTGCTTTGCCCTCCTCGAGCAGCGTGGCAATTTCTGCGATGGCATCGGCCGTGCATCGGCTTTTTCGGAAGCCACAGGTGTTCTCGTGAAAGGCACCGACAGACTCGAGATGGTGCTCGAGTCGTCGTTGCACGAGTCGCTCAAGAAGCTTCCCAACGCACGAAGTGAGTGCGATGGGCCTGTAGGAACTGAATTGAGTAGCTGGCTTGTTGGGCTTTTTAATAGGCACGACCACGGCCGATCGCCAGGACAGCGGTATATCCGCGTCGCGCCACGCCTTATTTAGGAGCTCGAGGAGGGCTGGGCGACTGCACTTGTCGAGGTTTCTGAGTGCTGCGTTAGTGACGCCGTCTGCTCCGGTGGCCGTCTTCTTCCGCGAGAGGCCTGCAAGGGCGCGGTCTAACTCGTGCAATGTGAAGTCCTCCTGGCCAACTGTCATCTTGGGAGCTCTAACAGGCAACCAGCCCTTCCAGCCATAGGGGGGTCTTCGCGCTGGGGGAGGAGGGGGGGCACTGAGCAGCGTGTCCGCCAGCCTTTCCCTCATGTCGGCATAGGAGATGCTGAGGCGAATGGCTAGTCCTTTAAGGGGATGTTTTGGTCCTGGCCGATTGTCCAGGACCCGCGCCATTCTCCACGCCTCGGCTGCTCCTCGGGGTCCGGCGAAGGAGTCACATTTGAGGTCCCATTGCTCTCTGCTCAGACGCTTAGCCTGCCTTTTAAAGAGCGCGTCGAAGCGTCGGAACCCCAAAGTGTCCTCGTGCAGGCCGGTCCGATTTGCTCTCCTCTGAGCCTGCCGGCGCTTGGCTCGTAGCTGCAGCCAACGGAGGTCCGGGTTCGGGCGCTTAACCGGGACACGCACCGTTTGCGTGGCCTCCTTTAGGGCTTGGGCGATCGTTTCGTCAGTTAAGGGTTTTCCGAGAGTTTCGAGGCGGCACAAGATCGCTCGATAGCGGTCCCAGTGTACTACCTTGCAGAACTTGACGGCTGGTTTGGGGGCGGGGCCCACGAGAATCGGGGTGTGATCGCTCCCCCAGCCGTCTGGTTGTGTTTGAGGTATACCTGTGAGTAGGAGGCTCGCCGTGCAGATCGTCAAATCGAGGACGCTACTCTCCACTCCCGGCCTTAGAAACGTCGGGGCTCCCGTCCCGCAGTGAGCCATGTCGGTGAGGTCTAGGGTATACTGAAGGCGCCTACCCCTCGCGTCGGTCCGCTTGTCCCCCCACAACTCGTTATGCGATTTGAAGTCGCCCCCGAGAATGATGTGTCCAGTCTCCCTGGCTCTTATAGTCGCTGAGTACGCTCGACCGCCACTGTCCGACGAGGTGGATATAACACGAGAATACAGAGAATTCTTGCTCACCCCTTCTGATGCGGACACCGACGATGTCAGCACTCGCTGAGCAGTAGGCCCTCGTGTCGATTCCGCAGTGGGGCACCGAGTTTTTCACGTAGAGGACGGCCCAGGGATGCTCCTTGGCTCCACAGCAGGAGTGCAACGTGTAGCCCGAGATGTTCAAATCTGCCACCTCTGCCTTGGGCTCTTGGATCAGGAGCACGTCGTAGGGCCTGCGTGAGAGCTCGTCCCTTACGTGAGGGAGCCGTCCGTGGAGTCCGTTGATGTTCCACTGCAGAATCGAGGGACAGCTGGAAGCCTGGACACTCGTCCTCTTTCTTCTTTTAGGCTGTGCTAGCATTCTGGTCAGGCGGGGGGAAATTGTGGTGCCTGAAGAGTGTTAGAACAGGAGAGTCAGCCGGGAGCCCCGTCTGGAGGTAGTAGTAGTAGATTGTGGTTTTATGGCGCAAAAGCAACTGAGGCTATGATGCGCCAAGAAATGAGACTATTGCATAAGAGGATTTAGGAGAAGAAAGAGCTTTAGTAGCTGGTAATTTATGAATTTATGAACATGAAAAATGTATAAACTATGGGCAGGAACTTACATTATGAATAAAACTACAATTTGCGTAAAAGATCAATACTTTCTAAAAACTTAAAAACCTGGGTAGGTGGGAGTAGTGGCTCGTTTCCGAGTAACACACATAGGTGTAAAGGGACATGCTCTTTGTACAACTGGGAGAAGTAGTGAAGGCGTTTTTCATCGTAAGCAGGACATATGAGAAGGATATGTAAGACACTTAACGGTTCCTGACAATGTTGACATTCAGGAGGGTCCTCCCCACGTAAGAGATGTCCATGCGTGAGTCGTGTGTGTCCAATGCGTAGTCGACACAGGACTACCTCATAGAACCTGTCTCTGTGCCTAGCACTCTGCCACTCACTAAGAAAGGGCTTGATCATGTGCAGTTTGTTTGACACCTGCAGGCTCCATTCTGCTTGCCACTGAGCTTTAACATGGTATTTGATTAAGGCACAGTAATCTCTGCAGGGGATACTACTAATGTCTACAGCACGGTTGCCAGAAGTGCCCGCAGCACGATCTACCTCTTCATTCCCTGGAATTCCGACATGGCTCGGTACCCAGCAGAATAGAACACTGCATCCTTTCCTGGTTGCTGCTACTATTTTGTTTTGTAATAAAACAACGAGGACATTCTTTGGGGTTTCAAGTGACGTCAGAGCCCGTAAAGCACTCAGCGAGTCTGTATATACAACTGATCGGGAGTTGCTTGTTTGGATAATATGATCTACTGCAAGCAGAAGGCCATGCAGTTCAGCAGTGAAAACAGTAGCCGACGAATTTAACCTACGAACACTTCTTACTGAAGGGCCAATCATGGCACAGCCAACAAATGATTCAGTTTTTGTACCGTCTGTGTAGTAGTGGGAATGAGAATCATGTTCCTTGTGCAGTTCGAAAAATTCTTGTCGCATGACCTCGGTTGGGGTATCCTTCTTATTGAACTTTGTTAATGAAAAATCACAACGAATGCAGTTAAAATCCCATGGTGCCACCGTCCTTGCAACTGTAGCAACCGGGAGCTTACTGTCTATCCCAACAGACTCTGCAAAATTACGGTTTCTCATCACAAATGGAGGGATAATGCTAGGCTTGTTTTCGAATGTCCTCTGATATTTAGTGCCCTCCACAGCCTCCCGGGCTGGATGCTGTGCGACTGATCGTATCCTTAACGAATACATAAATCCCAGGGAGGATCGCCGTCTGTCAAGGGACATCTCGTTTCCCTCAGCATAGAGACTGAGCACAGGCGACGTTCTGAAGGCTCCAGTTGCTAAACGAAGTCCCTGATGATGGATGGGGTCCAGTGCCTTGAGAGCCGATTGCCTAGCAGATCCATACACAAAGCTACCATAGTCCAGGCGTGAGCGAATTACAGAGCGATAAATTTGCAAAAGACATTTACGATCAGAGCCCCATGTCTTGTGGGACAGAACTTTAAGGAGGTTCAGTGATTTTTGGCATTTTATCTTCAGGTTTTTTATGTGAGATGTGAAGGACAATTGACGGTCAAAAATAAGGCCCAAAAACTTGTGCTCCTTTTTTACAGGGATGGGAATCTGGTGCATTCGTAACGTAGGCTCTTCGGAGATTCCCCTTCTTCGAGAGTAGCAGACGGACACTGTCTTATCAGGAGAAAACCTAAAACCATTTTCGTCCGCCCACTTCAGGAGGTTGTTGATTACAACTTGAAGTCTACGTTCACAAATGGAAAGATTGCATGATGAGACGGAGATCTGGAGATCGTCTACATAAAGAGAATATTGCACTGATGGAGGTATAGATCGGGCTATTGAGTTCATCTTGACTATAAAGAGAGTGACACTCAAGACACCACCTTGTGGAACTCCAGTCTCCTGAACAAATTCTCTGGAGAGAGCAGTACCCAACTTGACAAAAAAGGTTCGCTCAGAAAGATAGCTCTTTATGATACCAAGCAACCTCCCACGTACCCCTACTTCATACAGGTCACGAAGAATTCCATAGCGCCATGCTGTATCGTACGCCTTCTCCAAGTCGAAAAACACTGCTACGCAGTGTTGTTTATTAACAAAAGCCTCACGAATAGTAGTTTCAAGACGCACCAAGTGGTCAGCTGTGGAATGGTAGGAACGGAACCCACATTGATTTTTATCTAAAATGTTTTGTTTTTCTAGAAAGTACATGAGCCTTTTATTAATGATGCGTTCAAATGTCTTGCTTAGGCAACTGGTGAGGGCAATTGGGCGGTAGCTAGATGCGGAGGAAGCGTCCTTCCCAGGTTTCAGAAGTGGTATGACTATGGCTACCTTCCATGCCAGTGGGAATCTACCTTCTTGCCAGATGCGATTGAAGAGGTACAGAATAAGGAGTAATGTAGAAGGATGAAGGTGAGTAAGCATCCGGTAATGGATACCATCAGGTCCAGGAGCTGAAGGCTTAGTTGAGCGAAGGACCATTTCAAGCTCGTGCTGCGTGAGGGGCTGATTGTAAGCCTCACGAACAGCACCGGAGGTCTTCACGGCATGCGCTTCCGCTCGCTCTTTGTATCTAAGAAATGCGGAGGAAGAGTTTTCGGAACTTGATACACGAGCAAAATGCTGACCAAGAAGATTGGCCTGACCCTCTAGGCTCTCTGGGCAGACCCCATTGTGGGAAAGAAGCGGGACTGCGAAAGCATGGTATCGCCCCTCGATCCTATGAACTTTATCCCAGACCTCTTTTAGTGTTGCAGTACTATTAATTGAAGAGGCGTACCCCTGGAAATTGTCTCGCTTAGACTGGCGGCGAATGTTTCTTGCCCGAGCTCTCATTTGTTTAAACGCGAGGAGATTACTCTGTGTGGGGTAACGTCGAAAAATACCCCATGCTCTGTTTTGTTTTTTTCTCGATTCAGTACACTCTTCATTCCACCACGGCTTGGGTCTCCGAGGAAGATGCGTGGAAGTCATAGGAATAGCAAGAGATGCTGCATGAAGAATACACTCACTTAACAGTTCTGTAACTTGGTCCACCGAGATTTTATCAAATGATGTACATGCAAGCTGCGTCGCCTCGGTAAAAACAGACCAATCTGCTTTATCAAACTTCCAACGGGCAGTCCGCATCGGCACGCACTTCGGAGGAAGGTTGTTTTTCAAAAAAATCGGAAAGTGGTCGCTTCCATGTGGGTTAGTATCTGCGACCCATGTAAAAGAAGTAAAAATGGAAGCACTACCGATGGAAAGATCAATACATGAGGATGATAGTGAGGATGGGCTAAAATAGGTTGGCTCTCCCGTGTTAAAAAGACAAAGTGAGTGGGACGTTAAAATTGATTCAATCATTCGACCACGGGTGTCAACGTGGTCGCTACCCCATAGACAGTTGTGGGCATTAAAATCTCCGAGTAAAAGAAAGGGTTCTGGGAGTTGGAGTAAAAGATCGTTAAAATCACTTAAGGTAAGAGCAAAAGAAGGAGGTATGTACAGGGAGCACACAGTGACGACTTTGTGAAGGAGGAGGCGCACCGCCACCGCCTCCAGTCCAGTGGCTAAATCGACCGCACAGCAGGGAATGTGCTTTGGCACAATCACTGCAACCCCCCCTGCAGAAACAGATGCGTCAGCTCTATCTTTTCTAAAAATGCAATACCGCCTAAGAAAATTTGTAAGACTTGCATTAAGATGAGTTTCCTGCAGACATAGAGCCTGTGGCCGATGTTCCTCCAAGAGGAACTCCACATCGTCGAAGTTCCTCATAAGCCCACGACAGTTCCATTGAATGATCGCAGTCATTCTTTATGGAAATGCCCCTATTAAAGAAAAAAATTTAAAAAAGGGTAGGAATGAAATGATTATTTTGGAGGAACTACTGGCTTTTTCCCCTTCTGCTTTCTGTTTGCTGTCTGCCACTCCATGTCCTCTATGTCAGTTTCTGGAGCAGAAGTGGTGCCAGCATCCGCTGTCATCTCTGCGTCCAGAGCCTTGTTGGCAAGCCTGCCAGGAGCCTGGTGGCTATCAGACGACCGGGTAGGCAACCCCCGGCCTCTGCCTGGCCCTGCTGGAGAGGCGGTCGACGTACTGGGCTGACCCATTGCCCCATTTGCATTCTCCACTGCACGTGAAACGTGCTGCTTCCTCGGCGAAGTTCTTCCAAGAGAGGACGAGCGAGGGGCTCGCTCCCCCTTCCGGGGGGACGACGCAGAAGGAAGGGACGGTGGAGTCATCACCACCGCCTCAGTGGCCCCAGAGTCTTTCGCAACACGAGGTGTGTCAGCTGCTTTTGCAGCTGAGAGTGAGTGCCCAGGCAGAGCAATTTTCGGCCTGGGCGTGGGGGACTGCAGCGGCTTCCCACGGTCAGGAAAAGAGACCTGGGTTGCCACTGATGCCTTGGACGGTGCAGGTCCCCTGCTGGACACCGCCTCGGCAAAAGAGCCTCTCTGAAAAGCGGAGAGACGACGCTTCGCATCCTGATAGGTAATGTTTTCCTTCACTTTGAGTGCAAGGATTTCCTTTTCTTTCTTGAAGTGGCCGCAAGCTCTTGAGTATGCCGGGTGGTCACCATCACAGTTGGCACACTTGTAGTCTGCTCTGCAATCGTCAGCAGGGTGGTCTTTGCCACTGCACCTGGCACAGGTCTCACGACCACGACAAGCGCGCGAGCCGTGACCATAGCGCTGGCAACGGAAGCAGCGGAGAGGATTTGGAATGTACGGCCGCACTTTGCAATTGATGTAGCCTGCTTTTACTGAAGGTGGCAGCGTACTCTTCTCGAAGGTTAGAATTATGTGTCTAGTAGGTCGTTCCTCGCCATCCCGTCGGATTTTGATTCGTTTTGCGGCGACAACACCTTGAGCCTGCAGGCCCTCCACAATTTCTTCTTCGGAGCTGTCCGCCAGATCATCTTCCGATATCACACCGCGGATGGTGTTGAGTGTATGGTGAGGAGAAACAGTCACCTTGAGGTCATGAATAGTTTGAATATTTAGCAAAGCTGTGGCCTGGAATTTTTGGAATACCTCCACAAGAAGGTCACCTGAAAAGAGCTTCTTAGCTTCATATTTCGATCCTAGTATGCTTTGGAGAACCTTAGCAACAATAAAGGGAGACACCTTGGACAGCGGTTTAGCAGTGTCCTCGGAGTGCAGTACAAAAAACTTGGTAAAGTAGTCGTTGGAGTTTGAGTCGTCTTTGTTCAAGAAAGTTGAAAGTGCTTCGGTCCGGACTCTTTTAGGAGGCCGATCAGGTTGTTTTTGCTTAGAACCCATACAGATGGGAAGGAAATTCAGTGCCCGGGTGCACCGCCCACCACGGAGCCCAACAAGGGGGTAGGTAATGTGCCATAGCAAGATGGGCTTGGCTGACACAATTACTCTACCAGTGCTGCCCGGGCACTATACCCTAGTGTGGTTGCAGGGACAGGACCTGTTTCCACTCAAGGTTGGCCCTTGCCGCCTAAGAGGGTGAAAAAGGAAAGAAGAGAGCGAAGAAGAAAAGAGAAAGGGGTGGGAGGAAAAGTGAAAGAAGGAAGAAGAGGGTAGAAGAGGCGACTGACTGAATCATCCTGGTCGGGCCAAGCCAGGACACCCGTCTACGAGAAGCAGGGGCCGAAGCGGTGTATTGCCTCGCCCGGGGGGCCCCGAAGGGTCCAAACATACCCCGGGCTCAACTCAACCACCAGGGTCCCCCTTTCCCCGGACACGGGTACGCCACGCACAGCCAGACGTGGGTGGGCGAACCCACATGGCTCGGGGTTCGTAGTGACGCCACTCACCAAGCACCTACCAAGGCAGGTGCCCCCTGCGTGCGGGTATGGTGGCCCACGTAGCTGGGGTCCGTGGAGGCGCCACTCTCCAAACACCTGCTTTCACAGGTGCCCCCTGCGGGGCGTCTGGAGGTGCGTGTAATCGCGAAGTGCATGGCCGAGCATCCGGAGGAGATAATCGACCTGTTGCAGAGTGACGCAGAGCAGCTGCTTGAGGGGATGAGCGGGGGAGCGTGGCCCGTTGCGCCAAGGGGAATTCCTGACTTCTGCAGCTGCTGGTGGGGGAGGGAAAGGTGGCGGAGGTGTGCCGTTAGTGGGGGGAAGGAGGCCACCGGCGGACCAGACAGAGTCGTGGGGGAGGGAGAGGCCATTCCACGCTGCTTGTGGGGGGGGAGGAAGGGGCTGATGGGGCCGCTGCTGCAGATGAGCGAGCTGCGCGGCGCTTGTCTCGCTTTCCGTGGGGGGAGGAGGGTGCGCTCTCCGCTGAGTGTCTTGCTCTTCGGAAGAAGGAGAAGGAGATTGCCCTCGCCGCTGTTTGTTTATGTCTGCTTCTCTCTCGGTAAAGGCCGGTGGAGCGCTGTTGTTTTGGTGCCTCTCTGCTTGCCGCAGGCGCTTTCGTTGTCGCTTCGAGAGGTTGGCAGGTCCGAATGTCTCTTTGTAGGGCGGGGGGTTCTTGTGACTTTCCTGCTCCTTGCGCTGGTTATCTCTCCTCTCCTTCGGGCGGGTCTGTTTGTTTTGCTCCGTCCGCTGATCTCGTTTGTCCACGTCACTGGCTGTGTTGCTTTCCTCGTTGCCTGCAGGCTGCAGGCGAGGTTCGTGGGGTGCAGCGGGCGCGGCGCTCCGAGACGCGCTCCATGTCGGCTGTTGGTCCCGGTCAGAGGCTGTAGGCTGAGTCCTTGTTGACTGTTGGCTCGCGTCAGGGGCTGTGTTTGCTGCGCTCCCTGTTGGCTGTGGGGTTGCTCCCTGTGCCG
This sequence comes from Ixodes persulcatus, assembly GCA_013358835.2. NCBI lineage: Eukaryota > Metazoa > Arthropoda > Arachnida > Ixodida > Ixodidae > Ixodes > Ixodes persulcatus. The sequence continues at coordinate 29,969 of JABSTQ010005060.1, forward strand.
CTGCTCTCGCGGGGCCGCGCTGGAAGGGGGCGGGTGGGGCTGCATGGGGGTTTGAATCCTCAAGGTAAGGGAAGTCCCGTCGTGATTCTTCGCTAGGCTGGCGGGTGAGGAGGAACGTCGTCAGGGTCGGGTTCATCCACGCCGCACATGTAAGTGGGCATGGCGCCCGAGGCGGTAGGGGTTGGTCGTCCCGCATTCCTCCCGTCGACGTTGGGGATTTGGCCGACGCTTTTGTTCCACAGCGAAGGCCACGGCGTGTTTTCGGGTTTCCGGTCTTGTGCAGCCCGTGCCGCGGACAATCGTTTCTTCCAGCTTGGCCCGTTGGTAGGCTGGGCACCTCTTGTCGGTGGCGCGGTGAAGATATCCACAGTTAGGACACTTGGGGTTTTGCGCGCGCGGACACTCTCCTTGGGCGTGCTTTTCTGGGCAAGTGGGGAACGCAGTGGGTATGGTACACGCAGATCGTACGTGCCCAGGTCTCCCACACTGCGTGCATTGCGTGGGACGCACCTTTAGGGGTTTGACGGAGAAGCGTACGTTGAAGAGATCGACGAACCTCGGAAGAGGTCCGTCGAAGGAGATCTCTGCGCCCTTTCCCCAGCCAAACCTCCGCAGGTGCACGATGGGGGAGGTTGGCGATGTCAGCCCCCTCCTCAGAAACGCGTCGGCATCTCTGGGGTTTAGTCTCCATCTCCGGTCGGAAGAGTACAGTCCCTGGGCCATCTTCAGCTTCAGAGGCGGCGTCGTTGAGCGTGGCCGAGGCCTTGTTCTGTAGGCCGCCGGCCTTTTCGTTGTGGTCTCGTTTGCGTCATTGCTTTGCATGTTATCGGCCTTGTCCTGTGGACTGGGGGCCTTGTCTTTGGGGGGGGAGAGGAGGGCGAAGCTGTTTCCCACGGGAAAGGTGTGGATGATGGCCTCTTCCTCCTCCTCGCTCTCGTGGTCCTTCTCCTCGTGATTGGGGGAGAGTTCTTCGCTTTCCTCCTCTTTCTCTGGTGGACGTGTTGGGGAGGGTGAGTGGGACATCCTCTCCTGGCTGTCAGGGGAGAGGGGGCTGTTGTCTTTCGCTTGTGGGTCGCGCGGCGTGCCCTGCGAAACGGGTGAGGGGTGTGCTGCAGGCTCACCTTCTTGGGGTTCGGGGGAGATGTCAATCCACCACTTTCCGAGTTTCCGGTTCGAGGGTATCCCGAGGCACATGTTGCCAGGCCGGATTAGTGGCGTATGAAAACAAAGCCTCCATCTTGCTCTATGTTAGCGCTAGTCTGAGGCTCACGGCGCCGTCCCGACGTCGTTCGATACGATGCCAACGCATTGTGTCGCGTTTGGGTGTCGCAACTGGCATCGGAAGGGGGAGGGGAAGAGCTTCTTTTGCTTTCCATCGGAGAAATTTGATCCAAATCGAAGAGCGGCGTGGGTCAACGCGGTGAAGCGGGCTCACCCGACAGACCCGAGGAAGGCTTGGGAGCCGAGCCAGCAGTCCCGATTATGCGGAGCGCACTTCGTCACTGGTAAGTCGCTTTAATCGCAGCTGAGAAAGACAAAGCGTTCAGTAGTTGCATGATCGTTACATTGCCGCTCTATCAAACAGGAAAACCGTCGCTGGATAGGCACCACCCGGACCATGTGCCGACTCTCTTCGCTCACCGGAAACAGCAGCCATCCCTCGGTCGCTACGAACGATGGAAAAATCGCGCGTCCACTGAAGGTACGAAGTGACGATGGTCATAAAGGCGCGTTCACACTGTGGATTTTTACTCGCGATATGAATTCGCCGCCTGAACGGGACGGAAAAAAGACGTGCGCCTCGTAAAAAGGATGCACGCGTTCATCGCTTCTGGAGCGATCTTTTCTAATGCCAGTTCTTGGAAACGTATGCCCGCCGACGTTTGTGTTGTGTTCGCGCTTATTAACTCCTCTTCCTGACGACGGTTGATGTGTATTGACTGGACTTTATAATCGTGCGCCTATGGAAGCGCGAAATCTGGCTGTATAACAGTCAGTGCACCAAGTAGCCATTTTACATGACGAACTCAGCTGTAATCCCCAGCTGGTAGTATCAAACAGCATGTTCTGGTTTGTGTGTGTGTCCTCGCTCGTCAACCTCAAACAAGCATAACCTTGCGCGTTTCATTTTCCAGTAAATTTAAGTGGCCTGTACCAAACTCTGAGAACGTGGGCAAATCACCGTAATCACACTCGAGCCTTTCTTGTTGCGCCACTGATATTGTTTGTCATCTTCAAACAACGAACCAGTACCAAGTGCTGGTTCTGCGTGCGTGCAGCAGGGAGCATCACAGCCGGCAGCCCAGCCTTCTGCAGCAGCAGTACCCTCCTCGGCCCTTGCGAGGGAGCTCCCAGTGGCTGACCCCCTTACAGAAGATACCGGCAACAACCCAGCCCCATGCTCGATCTCAACGGGTATTTCGAATGTAGAGCCACTGCCCGAAGGTAAGGATTGACTACTAACTCAGCTGTTGCTACTAAATTATTATTATTAGACCCGGGGCTTATTCACCTGTTTTCTTGAGATTGTGTTCGCTGGGCCCAGTGAAAGAATGTAAGGTGACACACCATCCTGAGATGATGCCGACAGAGCACCAGGCCATGCGGAGGGCATAAATCTAGCCGCATTCTACTTCTACAATTTTTTTTAGGAACAGATATAACTTTATGCCTGTTTTCACGTCAAGAACCGTAGTAAAAAAAAATCCACCTCCTCTTGGAGCATTACGAATTTACACCTTTATCTGGAGAATTAAGATATATGTAGGTGCATTCTAGATTAGATGTATGTTATCTTACCAAGACGTACACGTTCCAAACTCCAAAAGCATCGCTTTTTCCTCCAATACCAAATTTTGTAAGAACTACTTTGCCCCGCGTATGAACAATGCGCAAAACTTGCTTTTCTCTTGAGGTGAAAACAGATGTAGTTGCGACACACTTAAAAAGAGAAACGATTTAGACATTGCATGAGTGATGTAAGCATTCAAAAATGCTAGCACTAATCATTTCATATCACTGAAGTAGAAAAGTAAAAAAATACAGTTGTTTGGACGCTTCTTCAAAATGCTATGCCCCAATAGTGCAGACGGGCACGAACAAACACGTCGGCAAGAATGTTTCCCTTCTAAGTGCTGTCATGTTGTCGTTGCACCAAATAGCTCGTCTCTTCGAGGACATGTTGGTACACCATTGGGACATGCGTCTAGACCGCTGCAACCACGGTAGCACTTCGCATGCACAATGAATTTTCACTCTGTCGGCCACGTCACGCCAACGTTGATCTCCGGCACTGTGCTTGCCAGCGGGTCGTGGCTGCCGGGCATACACGTGACTGCTCTCTTCTTGAAACGTGATTAATCGCTTCTTTCGGTTGTTCCAGTCGCTCGCAACGCAGCATAGAAGTTCGACCCGATCTTGCTCGCTATGTTGGAAACGACCGGGTGCTCCGTTGCTATGACAACTCGTCATTGTTGCAGCTTGTAAACGTTCTGGCTGCCCCAAGCGGAGATGCGTGAACGGGCCTTTTGTCCTCTACGCTCATTGGTTCAAGAAACCTGCATGTGACCACGACTTCACTCTTTGTCTTTTGACTTGTCAGCTGGCCCATTGCCTTTGTCTGATATAATTATAGCAAGTTGCTCTAATCACGCTCCAGCCTTGCTTGTTTTGTCACTAAAATTTTATGTCCTCCTTAAACAACAATCCAGCCCCAAGGAGTGGTGCTGTCTCCACCTGTGTGCAGCAGGGAGCTGCACAGCTGGCAAGTGACCTCTTTTTGGAGATGCCTGAAGAGGAGCTGGAAGACCCATGCACACAAGACTCGATAAAAGGTATTAATTTAATTGTTTGGCTCGAGTGTTCAGACCTTGAGGTCTACAAAGGCAGTGCAAAATAAATTAGGATTCCCAAAAGGATTGAAGACCTCGAGGTCTACAACGGCAGTGCAAAATAAATTAGGATTCACAAAAAGATTGAATCATAGGCAGCTGTGTCATTACAACAAATACTGACTCATGGGACTATGAGCTGCTGCTACACACCAGCATGTGTACTAGGTGGCTACTGTGATATCATGAAGGAAATTTAGATTATTATAGCCCTTCATTTACATTTTTGAACTAAGGAAATAGCTTAATGCTACATAGGACATTAGAAAGAAGTTTGCTTTCTTTATTTGTTATATGCAACAACATTTCTTTCGAGCTACCCCCCCCCCCCCTGTTCTCTCAGTAAAATTATGTAAGTCTATAGCAAAGAATGACTATGTATGTGCAGGATTAATTAAAGAAGATACAGTATATGCACCCGTCTCTACTAGCTCCCAATTATGAGCTTGATGCTGTACCCCTGTGCAATGTGCTACTGGATTGCATAGATGGCAATGTTCCAGCTGTAGCACATAAGTCACGCAGCTGACACGGAGTGAATGCATGACGTATGTACGAGCCCCCTGCATTTCATGACGAAAATACTTGTTTGCAAGTACGGTCTCAAGGAGCCACCATCTTGATCAGTGGGGTGCGTTTGGGCGTGGCCATAATCCGATTACGATGCCTTAGCAAGGCTTTGTAATCAGATTATGACACGTCCAAGCACACCTCAGCCGAGCAAGATGGCAGCGCCCTGAGGCCGGACTTGCAAATGTATATAGAAGTTCTCCACAGGGGTACCAGTTAAAGCTACCCACTCCCGCTCGTACTATTGCCAGTTAGTCATTGCGAGGGTAAGGTATAGTGTAGGCACGCTTTGCCTTCCATTTGGCACCAGCAAAAATTTAATGTACTTTGAGCTTACAAGTAAATTCAGATGGCACGTGGGCCGTGTTCCAAATCTTACCCAAATTGATCCGAGTTACTCCCGCGGGTCGTGTCACGTGACAACACAGACTGAAAAACGCTGGACGTGGGTAGGTTTTAGAACGCCAAGGTGCAAAACCCTTACCCTGGAGTGGGATCGAGTAAATTTTGGAACACGGCCATTATGTGCAGTGTATTACCCATGAATTGAACAAGCCTAGCAAACCTTAGTAGACCCACTGCACATGTGTCATCCGACTTTACCTGTAGGGTCGAGGCAAAGGCAAACCCTCCTCCACCACCCCACATTGGAGCACCAGATCCAAAGGCAGATGTGCACCCATGCACAAGCGTGATTGGTACATTTGCTACTACACGCTTCCGTCACACTTGCC
>JABSTQ010005061.1:0-21076 GCA_013358835.2 Ixodes persulcatus
TTGGGGGAAATCCGGATCGGCCGGGGGGGGGGGGGTTTACGAGGGATCCGCGAGCCGCACTTGGACCAGCAGAGAGCCGCGGTTTGGCCACCCCTGGTCCAGGAGAACTAAAAGCACGGGTTGAAAATTTAGTGCCTCGGGACCAAATCTAAAGAATTAACTTTTAGTGCCTCGGGACTAAATCAAAAGAATTAACTTTTAGTACCAAGAGTCTAAATGTAAAGGCGCAGCATTTAGTCCGAGGGGTCTAAACGCAAGGGCGTAGTATTTAGTCCCGGTGGCCTTAACGCAAGAGTGGAAAGTTTAGTCCTGGGGGCTCAACTTTGATTGTACTGATGTGTGTATGTGTATGCGCTCGTTGTACATGTTCAGCTGATGTTTGTGGTACTCGTAATGTATCTAAATATGTGTACAATAAAGGTACCCAAAATGCAATGGTGACGTGAGCAAATAAAAAAAAAATGTAGCATATGAATTGGGCGGTAACTAGCGCCACGTAGCCTAGCTACTTGAAATTACTCTGCTTAATCCTACTCTCTGGTGGCGAGCGATTTAATTTTCGTTCTCGCTTCGCGACGCAATAATTTCTGGTTATCGTGCAACAATGAGCCAAGCAGGCTGCTTCGAAATTTCTTTTTCGAGAGCGGCTTTGGGCTTTGCGAATGGTTTGCCACTCCTCCGTGATGTGCTGTGCTGATGAAAGAATTGTAGCTCGAGGCATAGCAAAACGGTAAGACGTAAAGTGCGTGAAGTAACTGGGTAACGGTTGCCTCCGTTGAACATCGCAGTGCTGACGACGAGAAGACTAAGTAACTGCTTTTGAAACGGAAGTCTCTTTGCCTGCGGGGGGAAGCTGGCTTCGGAAATAAACGCTCTATAGCTCCTCTCACGCTTCTATTTGCTGCTTTTCTCGCACCGTACAATACACGTGGCATCCTCCACGTTAAGCCTTATTGAGCTCGATTCGCTCGATTCGGGGCCGCCATAATGAGATGCAGACGTCGGAAGCATAGGCGTAGACTTCGGGGGGGGGGGGAGGAGAGGAGGAAGGGGGGCATCGGGGCTCGTGCCCCCCCCCCCCCCTCCCCCGGACCATGATCCTTACCGAGACGCTGCTTACGTGCCATGTAACGAGCTTCTAGTAGTGGCATGTAAACAAAATAACGCCCACGTTGCCTTTATTGACAAAATACATGGGAAATGGAATCCCAGCGTACTTTCGTTAGCTTCAATCTGCAGTTCTGACGTAAAGGTAACGCGGAGCACCCCCCCCCCCCCCGCCCCCGGAGAACTTCTCAGCCTGCCCCCCCCCCCCCCCCCCCCCCCCCCCAACCCCCAACCCCCCGGGAAAATGGAAAGTGTACGCCGCTGGTCGGAAGAACTTTTCTCCCCACACTGTAAAAAACTGACGTCAATTTTACGTGTCTTTCCTTCGTCAAAAAAGACGGGCACGCTCATCATTTCAAAATACGAGGATGCCCTCATTATTTATTTGGCGCGAGAGCCGAGCCTTCCAGAAAAGCCGAAATCCCCGGAGTGCAAGCATGCGCAGATGGCAAGGAGTTGAATGCCCCGCCGCGCAGCCGCGCAGCTCTCTCTCGACCCTCCTCTCTCGCAGAATGGCGGTGTTGGTGCCTTGTAGCAACACCACGTTGTTGCCACGTGCTCTTTCCCATCTCTGCTGTTTTGCTCCGTGTTGTGCGCCCGTACCGCGCAGCCGCAATCGGAAGTTGTCACAGCTGTCGCTCTCGGGCGTTCGTCGAACTCGCCTCGGTGGCTGTTGACATCGTGGTCAGTGTAGTGTTCTGTGATGCATCGGTGCCTCATCAGCTCTCATCGACGACTAAATCTCCCACTTCAAGGTATGCAATGTGACTTTATCTTTGCAATGTCTTGCTTACGTATTGAAATCGAATATTTCTCCATGTTCGCGGTTCGAGTGCTTTCGGTTGAAGACGGAAACCCCATGCACGCGTGGTAGCGCTCAAGCGTGTTCAAAATCCGCGGTTGGAGAACACGGGCCTCCACCGACACATCGTGCTTTTGGTGTTTCTTTTTCAGCACGTTATGTTTCCGTAATAATATGCACGTGCTGCAGCGGCGGCGCGTTTACCCAGAGCCCTGCGCCTTTTCTCTTAGGAGAACTCGTGAGTGCGAGCTTTTTTGGGAGCTTAGTTGGTGTGTTTGTTTTTGCATTCATGCAGCCAGACAACATAAGCGAGCGGCTAACATATTTGTGACGATGCAGTGTCATTGAACGACGTTTTAGCGGCTTCAAAAACGGAAGTTTCTAGTGCACTCGATTCACGAGTCTCCAAGAGGTACACAAAGATATTGGCCGGAAAGATATTGGTCTCCAAGAGGTACATAAAGATTTGATGGGAAATTTCTCAAGCAGTTGGGAGGGTTAATTATTGTAAACATCCACTCTGCAGCTCGCTGCTGGCTCTGACTTTATATTTAACAGTGTGCTCATTTTTTTATATCGTATTTTCCGGGCTATAGTCCGCGGTCTATACATGTTTAAAAGTTTAAATTTTAGGCTGTGCCGACTATCTACGCGTGCGGACTATACACGAATTTTGTTTTTCAAGATCGTTCATTATGAGGAAATGTGACGGATGTTTTGAGTGAAAGAGTATGTTAACGATGATTGTGTTTAATACGCGCCTCTTTGTGAGCAAAGAAAGCAGACATTTATTAAGGTGTGCCGTCTATGAGAAGATTTTCGTGTCGACTAAGCACCAGGTGCCGACTATGCACGGCACGCGGACTATGCACCGGGTGCGGACTATCTAAGTATCTAAGCAAGGACTTTTACTTTCGACCGCAAATTTGCCCCTGCGGACTATAGCCCGGAAAATACGGTACATATATTTTAGGTTTTTGCATGTCCTATATTCCGTTCACGCCTAAGCTGACAGTGCGGTGCAAGCTACTTGTTCGCCCAACTGTAATTAAAGCCCCTTATCGCTTGACCTCGCTCTCCCCGCGTGAGTATGCGGAGAGGCGGTGATCACGTTGTGCAGAATCGACAGTTGACTGGTCAAACGAACATGCAGCTTCCACCGCACTGTCAGTTTAGGGGTGAACATTTTGCGGAATCGTAATAATTAGTTTAGCATACCCAACGGCTGATCGGCTTCGCAGAAGTTTATATTTTATTATGAGTAAAACTATACGCACTCCGGAGTGCACTTCGAACGGAAATGGCTATACGCACTCCGCTAAACTCGTATAAAACGAATGGTCAAAGCGACTTTTCGAAGCGGTGGCATGGCGTAGGGGCAGGGGAGGAAGTGGCCGAGTACATTCCTCGAGTCGCAGCCGTGCGGTGCGGACGCAGGATGGATAGCTCCGAGCGAGCGGCGATAACGGCCGTCGGCGGCCGTGGTGAATTGGTTATCTCTGCTGAGAAGGAGTACCGTGTCATTTTGCCGCCCGTTCCTTCAGGTGAAGGCATGAAACGCGCAGTTCTGCTGCATTGTGACATCGCTGCAAGACCTTATCGCATCGAGGACTTTCGGCAGCCGCTTGATCAGGTCGGGGTCCTAAGGGAGGTGGTCGGCATAGGGGCTTACCAGATGGCCCATGTCTGGCTGCTGGATCTTCGCACGGAGGCGGCCAAGCAGAAGGTGGTCGAGGCTGGGCGGCTCACCGTGAAGGGCCGCACTTGCCTCGTGGTGGACCCGGCACGGCAGGAGCTTCGTGTGAAGGTCCATTGGGTGTCGTTCGACGTCCCGAATGACGCCATTCGGAGGGCCTTCAGCGAATACGGCGATGTGAAGGAGGTCGCCTTTGAGCAGTGGAAGGTGCCTGGTTTCGACGGTGTCCGGTCTACCACCCGGATTGTACGGTTGGCGCTTCGGGAGGGTGTCGCTCTTGATCGCCTCCCTCACAAGCTACGCTTCGGTGGCGCCTCTGCTCTCGTAGTAGTGCCTGGGCGTGCCCCCATCTGTCTCCGGTGCAGCAGGACGGGGCATATCCGGCGTGACTGCAGGGCACCCAGATGCTCCGAGTGTAGGGGTTTTGGACACGAGCGGGCCGACTGCGTCCGCTCGTACGTTCGAGCCGTGGAACGCGGGGGGGAAGACGACCGGAGCGAGCTGGTCATGGACGAGGAGGAAGCGGAGAGAGCGGCAGCCCCAGCAACGACAACGACTGAGCAAGGTCTCGCGAGCGCCAAAGACCAGAGGCCGGACACGGCCCCGTCGGATCCGGTTGTCACGGCACCGTTGCAGCTCGCGACTGTAGCGTCTGCTCTTGAAGCAGAGCGCTTGCCGACGGCATCGGTGGACAACAAAGAAGTGGACACCGTTCCGGAGGGCGATGAAGAGCTCAACTCCTCCAAGATGGACTTCCAGTCTGGTTCCGCAAAGCGCCGACACGAAGACCCAGGTGATGTCACAAGGGAGCAGAGGCTTCATCAATCAGGACACGAATGGAGGGTGGTGACCGGGTGGAAAGGGACTGGCGGCCGGCAGCGGTCGGCGGTGCCTAAGGGCGGAGATCAACCGGCCTTATAGGCCGCCGCGCATGGTGAAAGCACCATGCGGAAAAACATTGGAAGGTAGGCTCCGTATGATCTGACTGGTCCTGCTTCTTTATGTCGATCTCGCTTCAAAGATCCGTGCGAGTTGCGACGCTTAACGTACGAGGGCTCAGTGACCGACGGAGGCAAAGGCAGTTGTACCGCCTCGTGGTTGAGCAGGACCTCGACGTAGTAGCACTACAGGAGACGAAGATCGAGGATGAGGACCGGACTGAGCATATGGTGCGTCCTTTCACCGCCCGGTACGACGTTTGTGTCAGCAGGGCGGTAGGGACGTCGGCGGGGTGCGTTCTGTTAGTTCGCCAAAGCCTGGGGGCGGTGGTTCAGTCCGTAATAAGTTGTCAGTTCGGGCGTATGATAGTCTGCGATTTTTCTTTTTCGTCATATGAATGGCGCGTGATATGTTTATATGCTCCAAACAGGACGGAAGAAAGACGAATGTTTTTGAAAGCATTGGGGAATATTGTAACTGTCAGCGCTTTATTATCTTACTTGGGGACTTTAATTGCGTGTGTTCTACAAGCGACAAGTCAAGCTCAACCCCCTTTGCGGACGCGAGTACGGTGTGTCTAAATGAACTAATTAATGATTATGGTCTAGAAGATGTTGGAGAATGTATAAGTGAAGGGCGAGGGGTGGTTTTTACGCATTTTCAGGGAAGTAGCCACGCCCGCCTGGATAGAGCGTATGTCCCTTCCGAATTAGTGCCCTTGTGTCACGACTACCAAGTATGTCCGGTAACGTTCAGTGACCATTGCCTAGTAAAGTTTTGTATCCGCGGACGAGGGGAAATTAAGAAGGTTTTTAGGTGGGAACTATGGAAACTTAATTCAAAGCTTTTGGGTGATCAGGTTTTTGTTTCACAAGTCCAGGCTGCAGTGGAACGTATAAAAAAGGGGGACAGAACGGAGTTGTACGGTTCGCGATGGGAAATTTTTAAGCAGGAGGTTAAAATGATTGCGCTCGAGAGAGCCACTGAGTTAAAAAACGAAAATCGAAAAAATGAAACATTAATGCGCTCGAATTTGCAGATGCTGATAAAGGAGGAATGTAGAGCGCCGGGTGCTTTTAAAGATGCCATTTCATTCTTGAAAGAAAGGCTGGAGTTGCTGGATAGAGACCGTTATCATGGTGCACTTGTTCGGGCTAGGGCAGACAGACTGATAAAGGGGGAGGTGCCCACAAAACGAGCTCTGGGTACCGAAAAAAGATACGCCCGACGGAATGAGATCGCGGAAATCGAACGGGATGGGTCCGTCACTAGCGATAATGCAGAAATCGAGCGAGCGTTTTTCGATCACTACCGAGCGCTATTTGCGTATAACCCGGTCAACGTCGAACGCTTTAAAAAAGAATTTCTTTATTTTATGCCGAGATTGGATGACGAGACTAAATCAGTTCTTGAGAGCCCTATCACCAATGAGGAAGTAGTAATAGCCATTGAGGCTTTGAACCCGGGGAAGTCGCCTGGTCCCGACGGGCTAAGTGCAGCGTTTTACAAAGAACTGAAGCATGAATTATCGCCCCTGTTGACCAACGTGTTTAACGAAGCTTTTGACTTCCATGTTCTACCCCCGTCCTTTTTATCGTCCCATACTGTCCTTATTCCGAAAACAGATGATGCTTTGAAACTTCGACTGGTTAAATCGTATCGTCCAATTTGCCTAACCAATGTCGATTATAAAATTTTAATGAAGATTTTGGCTAGAAGGATGCAGGGCGTCATTACTGAAATAGTGGGTCCCCATCAAACATGTGGCATAAAGGGCAGAACCATTTTCACCAATATTCATACGGCTCGAAATGTCCTAGATATTTGTGACGCCATGCATAGCCGTGTAGCCATGCTTCAGGTGGACCTGGAAAAAGCCTTTGATCGTGTACCGCATGACGTTCTCTTAACAATTCTGGATCATGCTAATGTGGGCTCAATTATACGGGAAGGGGTGCGCATGGCATACAGCGGCTGTACAACTAGGCTCATCGTGAACAAGTCAGTAGGAGAACGTATTCCTGTGCAGCGCTCTGTGAGACAAGGTTGTCCGTTGTCGCCTTTACTTTTTTGTATCTATATTGAATCCTTTTGTTTAAGAATTTTGAGGAGCAGTTCAATAAGTGGGTTTCAACTGCACTCTTCAGACGTTCGTGTACTGGCTTACGCTGACGACATTGCTTTGTTCTGTTCAAATCAAGAAAGTGTTGTTGAGGTCGTTAATACTGTTAAACTTTTTTGTGATGTCAGTGGTAGTGCGGTTAACTGGGACAAATGTATCGGGTTTTGGCATGGGGAGTGGGTTTCAACGCCTAGTGTGTACGCGAACATAAAGTGGGAAACCACTCCAGTCAAGTATTTGGGTGTACCCCTCGAATACTACCGCGACAGTGAGCCGTACTGGAGTAGACAATTAATCGAGCTGCGGGACAAAGCTGAGAAATGGAGGGGAAATAGTTTTTCAATTTTTGCACGTGCCACAGTTTGCAATGTTTTTCTTGCGAGCAAGCTGTGGTACGTGTTACAAGTTTTGCACTGTTCGCGAGTCAATGTTCAGAAACTCCACCGAGTATTTGCTGTGTTTATCTGGGGCTCATCATGGGAGTGCATGAGCAGAATGAATCTTTTTCGTAGAGTTCGTGAGGGGGGACTAAGCCTCTCACACCTGTTTCTACGGCAGATCGTTAATCGTTTTCTTTTCTTTCGTGATGCCACCGACCCTTTCTTGCGCACGGTGCTCCAAGTGAGACTGGGGCGGGCTTTGCCCGAGTTAGTTGTGACTACGTCTTATGTAGCAGGGGGCATTCATGCCACCTTAAAGAGGTGGTTGCCTCATGTCGGGTTTCTAGCTGCCCGTTTCTCGTTTGAATATTTAAGTGCAGTATCACGAAAATAATTGTATAAGGATGTGTGCGATGGTTGTTTTCCCTGTGCCAATGTACAGAGCGTTGTATAGTGTGGGTCCAGGACAGGACGTCCTGAAGCGAGTTCAAAGAATGTTAGTGCCTCCCGGTGTGAAAACGTTTTCTTTAAACTGCACACTGCTACCTTACCGGTAAAGACTTTTATAGAAGAGAAGGTGCATGTTCGTTCCCTGGGGTGTCGATTGTATCCTCTGTAAGAAGCCCGAGACTATAGATCATGTTTTCCTGGAGTGTTGGGACGGCATCTTTCTTTGGGACGTCCTTCAACGCACCCTAAAGAAAGATTTGCCTCTGAACCCCCATGGGATTAGGTATCTAGCGGTTGATAACGAGGGTGGCGTCCCATTTGATCTGATAATGTTACTTTGTCTGCACAGCATCTGGAGGATGAGGATGGCAGTGCGCCACGCCGACCGTGATGCACGGGAGGCACGGGAGTATTTCCGTGAGAGTGTTGTTTCATTTGTTGAAACTGTGAAGTCCCAGCAGGAAGTCCCTGAGTGGCTACCGACTATTGAAGGTTGTTGTCAATGAGAGAATTTTAAAAACACACCTGCTTGCCAAATGTAGGCTAGTGTTTGCACCTCAATCTGGCTATCTGTTTGAGGTTGAATGTCACAAATCCGGCAATAAAGAAAAAAAAAAAAAAAAAAAAAGGTGGCATGGCGTAGGGTTCTAGATGTCTGCTTTGTACGCAAGTGGACGGGGTTCGATTCCGGTGGGCCTACTTTTTTTTTTTCTTTTTTTTTTCTGGAACATTTTTGTTTTTGTCGAGGGCATTTGGGCGTATTACGACAGTTCTTTTTAAGAAAACCGTATGTTTGTCCGCCTAAACGTCGCAGACTAAATGGGATGGTGACTCCCTTTCCGGAGGTGACGAGCGTGGACAGCGGGGCCTTGTGTTGCCGGCTGGACGCCGCGAAGCGGCGTGTACGGTTAAGTTTTGTAATTAGCAGCCGGATACTGGTCTCCGCGAAGCGGCCGTGAACGCAGGCGGGGGGCTGTGTTAAACCAGCTCCCAGTGATACACGCGCCGTTCGAAAAAGGGTGACCCAAAATAGCATGAGTTCTTCGCGTTGTGCGTATAGCCAGTTCACGACTTAAGTGCACTCCCGGAGGTGCGTATCGCTTTACTCTTTTATTATTTACGTTTCTGCGCTTTCTCGTTTCATTTCTTATGATGAGTACTGTTCATTCATTTGCATACCTGAGTCTTTAGACAGCTGAAATGACTATGAAAACTTCTTGTGGTATAGTTTTTTTTTGTAATCTTAATCGGATTGTAAAGGAAAATGAAGGTGATAGATGTGGATGCCGTCCTTACTGTGTAATTGTAGGGCTCGGCGGACATTAGACAGGTGGATAAACGTAAAAATATGTTTACTAATTAACCAAAAATTGTAAAGTAACTGTTTAATTACATAGCTTTTTAGTTTTCTTTTTGTATTTCACTGTAGATTACCCTTGTGCAGCTTCAGACACCCCGGCCGTGACACTTCCCCTTTGGACCCGTTTTAAAGAATTTGTGTTTAGTATAGTTGCGTTATTTGTGTTTAGTATAGTTGCGTTTATTTATCATTAGTGCATGATTTGTTTTTCTTAACGAGGTTATTATTGCTTCCTCTTCTTTTACAGTGGCTATTTTCAAACTTAATGTTGCATTTGCATATGTTTGTGTGTATGTGCATGTGTGTGTCTGCATCTAACTGTGTCACATGACACCCATGACATCCTAAGGACGTCTGCCTATAGTTGTTTCACCTTGCATTCGGGTTCAAAGTATAGCTATGTTCGACTGTTAATTTTAGGGTGGCATATCCCACAAGCCTCATGTTGGCTTTGATGTGCCCGTCATGCTAACTGATGTGCACTAGATACAATACATATGTTATATTATTATTATTATTATTATTATTATTATTATTATTATTATTATTATTATTATTATTTAGCGGTTTAATGGGCCCCTTCGCAATTGCAATTTTAAAAAGAGTAATCTAACCCCAAAGCTCCCAAACCGGCGATTTCCGAAAAACATGGATTACCTCAAAACTTGCTGCTTTTTCACAAAATTGTTTCATTTAGGTTAGATTTTAATAATGTCTCCGTTTGAAATTGCAATTGCAGCATGGCCCATTATACCAATACTTAAGAAAGTAATTAACATATTTTGGTTAGTAAACATAATTTTATGTTTATTCACTTATCTAACGCTCGCCGAGTCACACAGTTATACAGTGAAGATGGAATCCACTTAATATTGGCTACCATAGTAATGAGCAATCACTTGCTCCACTAGCACCCTCATCCCATTTTTCTACTCTACTTCGATGAAGATATTGTTGTTGGATTGCTGGCTACTACAGTGTGTGACCCAGTTGTTATATTTTTGTTATAGGTACTTTGGCCAGACAAACCCCAAAAGAGGTACCAGGTGTGCACCATGCCATACCGCAAAAAGCGGCATTCATCCGAAAGTTCTCAGGCTCATCAAGAAAGGGAAATGAACCCGTAGGTACTATTCGAAGATTGCCAGCCGCTCTCTTTAAGCCGCATGGAGAGTTCTATGAGTTGAGCAAGCGTTTCTATTGGTCCTTGGGATATGTCATGCTGGAGGATTATGTAATATTGCTCTTGTCTTTGTAACTTTGTGGTATAAGGCAAGCTGTATTAAATATATTGCAGGTACCAGTTGCACCAAGCAGGTGCACTCACCCTCAGGTTGCAAGCCACTCTCTTCAAGTCGCATGGGGTGCTTTATGAGTTGAGCAAGCATTTCTAGCAATCCTTGGGACATGTTGTGCTGTAGGCTTATGTATTACTGGCCTTGTCTTTGTTACTTTGTGGTATATGGCAAGCTGTACTAAATTTATTGCAGGTCCCAGCTGCACCAAGCAGGTGCACGCACCGATAAAGATTGGAAGCCGCTCTCTTTAAGCCGCATGGAGTGTTCCATGAGGGGAGAATGTATTTGTAGGGGTCCTTGGGACATGTCCTGCTGTAGGCTTATGTATTACTGGATTTGTCTTTCTTACTTTAAGTTTGTGGTATATGGCAAGCTGTATTAAATATATTGCAGGTCCCAGCTGCACCAGGCAGGTTCACTCACCAACAAAAATTTCAAGCCGCTCTCTTCAAGCCGCATAGAGTGCTCTCTGAGGTGAGCAATGATTTCTGGTGGTCCTTGGTACATGACATGCTGGGGGTTAATGTAATACTGACCTTGTCTTTGTCATTTTCTGGTATATGGCAAGCCCCAGTTAAAAATACCCGTTTGGTCCAATTGGTTTTTCCAATTGGTACCAGTTGGCGTAACCAACTGTGTTTTCGGACTCCCAACTGGAAAAATACCAATTGGTATTTGTCCAATGGGAAATAAACCCATTGGCATTTTACCAACTGGAACCAATACCAGTTGGTACTATTCCAGTTGGAATCGTAACCATCTGTGTTTTCGGACTCCCAATTGGAAAAATACCCATTGGCATTTTTTTTCAGTTTGAACCGTAACCAAGTGGTACTATTCCGATTGGAACCGTAACCATCTGTTTTCGGACTCCCAATTATAGAAATACCAAATAGTAGGTATTTTCCGCATTGGAAGTGTAACAAGTTGTGTTTTGTGACTTTCAAACTCCAAACTACAAAAAGAGCCCACTTGCGCTTAACTGGACATTCATTATATGCATAGGATGCACAACAGTGAAGAGTATGTGACAAATGAAAGCTTTATTTTGACTAGCACGATACCTAAATATTACAAATTGAACGTTGAGACCAATGTTTCGCGGAACTTGGATGCAGTTGATGACAGGATCGCCATCTCATTCATGCCCAGCTCTGCCTCCTGCATGTCGAACACGTGTACCAGTTAAGTTGCATGTCTAAGAAGCATTGTGAAAAAATGTAGCAATGTCTAGGCCTACAACACATGGGTAAACACTTGGCTCACATTAGGTCAAAGTTGTATGATTCTCGACGCGTCATTAAAGGGGCAGTACAACAAGCCTTGAACGTTCAGTAAACGCAGCTTTCGATTATTCATTAACATTCACAACCTATAAAGCACACATTTTCTATCCACGCATGGCAGTCGCAGAAGAAAAAAAACTACCAGCGTTTACCTCCTAAACTCGCAGACAGAGCAAGTGACCACATGATGTGAAGCTGATTTCATGCCACCAATGTTTATCATATTCACACGTTGTGGTTGGCAAAGCACAGGGCACACAATGAATTCCACAGATTGCTAAGGTTTGGATACTCATGTCGTCGCAGTAACTGAGCACGAGCCACTACTTGATTGCATGTCGAGGTATTGTCTTAAGCTGAAATAGAATGCTCATGCTGTTCTCATGTCCACTGTATGAGCCACACTAAAACAATGTCGCCGTGGGTATCACAAAGCTTTATAGCAAAATCCTGAGGATTGATGTTGACAATGATGACAACACTATCCCCTCAACCTTGTCATCAAGTTTTGCAGAGGAGAGAATGAAAAGAGGTATTCGCTTTTACTCTTTAAATTATGCGGCAAAAAAGAAGCTTTTTGGTCAGTGGCATTGCGTGCGAGTATTACGGGTCCCACTGGTGCCAGTAAGCTTGTGTTGAGTGAGAAACATTCGACATAATATTGTTACACAGCCCCTTTAAGTACAGCGTTCCAACCAAATGTAGCATCAGCGGTCCGAAACCAGATGCCAAAGTTTCAGAACTAATTTATCTCAATTAAAAGTTATAACCGATTTTCAAAAAAAAAAATATTACAAGAATGGGGCCCACTTTTGGTAACTGACACCATTCAGCTCTATGTATTCGAAGGCTGTTAGCCACCATTTTTCCACTAAAAATTGACACCTGTGCTTCATCTTCCCACTCAAATTGACACCTACTCCGTTTTCCACTGAAAACTGAAACCTGTAATTCATTAACAATGCACTCAAGATTATTAACAAGTAACTGCTCACACCCCAATTACAACTTCTGAAAGCATGACACTTAATGTGTTCACTCTGTCTAATAATACAAAAAAGTAGATTAAGACAAACTAATCATCACAAAAGTAAATTACGACAAACTAATAATCTCAAAAGTAAATTATGTCAATTGTGGTAAACTGTGGCAAGTCAGTGCTTTCAGGAATCCATAGTTCATTTTTTTAGATGCCTAAAACACTTCTTTTTTTCACTGACATTTTATTACACTGGGTAACAAAAACTTTCAAGCGGACAGCTCAAAAGATTCTATTTTGTAGAGCTTCATTCATTCAGGCTCCTACCCTGCACTGACCATATAGCTAGGAGTGTCTGAGGATATTTATTAATCAGAAATCGCCTATTTGCAATGCAGCAAGCATCAAGAAAAGAAACAAAGAAGTTTCCTTACATTGCACCCTTAAACTGTTTGTTATCCATCCTTCGCGCTCCAACGAGGTGGCACGCCAAATGAAGTAATTATCACCACACTACTTAGCACTTGCAGCAATAAAACATAACTTGTTGAATCTCTACTGTAACCATGCCACAGATGTTGTGCATGCCATCGGTATGATTGGAGCCATGTGCGTGCTCTTTCTTCGCGGACGCGGACGCCATCTTTGTTTGCCCAGTGTGCACAGATGCTTCCAAGAATTCCACCGATTTTAGCAGGAAAAAAAGTTTACACGCGATATTTAAGAAATCGATTACAACACCATACCGAACAAAGAAAAACAAAACCTTCCACTTTCAATTTTCATGTACAAATTGTCCTCATTTTGAGATTAAAAAAGTATAAGCAAGTGGTCCCATCAGATCCAATAACGATACCCGATGATATAATGCACGCGCAAAGGCGGTGTCGGAGTATCGGGTATCGTTATCGGAGGCATAGAAATAATCAACTAAAACTCTTTAATAGAGGTTTTAGTAAATCGTTTCAATGCCTCCGTAAAAAAAAAAAATATATATATAAAATATTTTGAAAAATGCCATTTTTACATTCCCCAACACTAGAGAATATTCCCAGAAAGTTTCGTTTGTTTTGACTGCGTAGTTATTTTGTTATAAATTATTTTGGGTCCACAGATGCTAAAGAAAAGGTAGAGGTTCAAGCACTTTGAACACATTTTTCTCCAGTCCACTTCTTGGCATTAATTTGAAAGGCTCACTCATTGTTTTTGCTAACTGGAATTTAATGGTCAATGCAACGATGACATTGTTTCTTTTTTTTTTTACAAATACAAAAAATCTATTTGATTTGTCATTGTGATATGTTAGTATAAAATAAATTACTTTTAAAAACTTTGGTTTTCTCAGTTTATCTGAAGAAAAAATGTTGAATATTACATTACTTTAATTAGTTATAGTTTTCCTAAACAGTGTCAGTGCGTTCCTGCTAAATACAACTAATCTTTTGTACAATTCCTGTACACAGATACAAATTTGCAAAGTTGACCCTTTTGGGTAGTGTCCTAGCTTAATTGAATCCCAATAAGGCTATTTACCATTTGGAAGTTGTTTAATTGTTATTAGAATAATTAAATACTCAATGAAATGGCCAATTGGTGCATCACATACCAATTGGGCACTACCATTCTAATTGCGATCTCGAAACAGATGCTAAAGGGAAACATTCCATTTGGGATAACCAATTAGAAAAATGTAACCCAATTGGTGATTGGAAGCAACTATCCCAACTGAGATGACCAGTTGGAAAATGCATCCCAGTTGGAATGGCCAGTTGGTGGATTAGGTTCCAATTGGAAATCTCAATTCCAATTGGAGTCACCAATTGGAAAAAAAGTAAACTAATTGGTATCACTGGATACCAATTGGAAACAACTATCTCAACTGCGATGACCAGTTGGAAAAATGCATCCCAATTGGAATGGCCAGTTGGTGAATTAGGTTCCAATTGGAAATCTCAATTCCAATTGGAGTCACCAATTGGTAATGCCAAAACCAATTGGATTCTCTGATTCCAATTGGGAACTCTCAGATTCCAATTGGTACCAATTGACTTTCCAATTGGAACCAATGGGTATTTTTAACTGGGGCTGCATTAACTTTCTCGCAGTTCCCAGCTACACCAAGCGGGTTGACCCACCGTCAGACCGCAAGCCGCTGTCTTCAAGCCGCACAGAGTCTTCTATGAGGTGAGCAATCATTTCAGGCGGTCTTTGGTGCATGCCATGCTGGGGGTTTATGTAATACTGGCCTTGTCGTTGTTACTTTCTGGTATATGGCAAGCTGCATTAACTTTCTTGCAGGTCCCAGCTGCACCAAGCGGGTAGACCCACCGTCAAAGACCGCAAGCCGCTCTCTTCAAGCCGCACAGAGTGTTCTATGAGGTGAGCAATCATTTCTGGTAGTCCTTGGTACATGTCGTGCTGGGGGTTTATGTAATACTGGCCTTGTACGAGGGGCGTTCATAAAGTTTGTATTATTGTCACGAAGGAATAGAGATTCAGCAATCAAACTCGAGTAGGAGTTGAGGCTTTCTCTACATGTTCGCCACCAAACGTTACCCACTTTTTCCAGCGGTGCACCACATGCCGGAGGCCATTGTTATAGAATTCCTCGTCTTGAGTGTTCAGGAATCGCTCCCCTTCAGCAATCACTTGGTCGCCGTGCTTGAAGTACTTTAATCTTATTCGACCATACTAGAGGCGCCTGTGCCATTTAACCAAAAGTGTCGGAAACTGGGGCGTTGTCCCCGGACAACGCACCCAGTTTGGAATGAATATCCTTGGCATTGCTTCCTTTCAAAAGAAAAAAAACGGATCACTGCATGTGCTTGGCACCGACGGGCAGTGCCATTTTTGTTTCGTCTCCCTAGCGGTGTTCCGAGCTACTATAGCTAGCGATGTTTTTACTGTGCGGAAGCTAGAGGGACGCGCGCTCATGTTGATGCCTGTTTTGTTCTGTTTTCTTTAATTTTTTGTTCCGATAATACAAACTTTATGAATGCCCCTCGTATTTGTTATTTTCTGGTATATGGCAAGCTGCATTAACTTTCTCGCAGTTCCCAGCTACACCAAGCGGGTTGACCCACCGTCAGACCGCAAGCTGCTGTCTTCAAGCCGCACAGAGTCTTCTATGAGGTGAGCAATCATTTCAAGCGGTCTTTGGTGCATGCCATGCTGGGGGTTTATGTAATACTGGCCTTGTCGTTGTTACTTTCTGGTATATGGCAAGCTGCATTAACTTCCTTGCAGGTCCCAGCTGCACCAAGCGGGTAGACCCACCGTCAAAGACCGCAAGCCGCTCTCTTCAAGCCGCACAGAGTGTTCTATCAGGTGAACAATCATTTCTGGTAGTCCTTGGTACATGCCGTGCTGGGGGTTTATGTAATACTGGCCTTGTATTTGTTATTTTCTGGTATATGGCAAGCTGCATTAACTTTCTCGGAGTTCCCAGCTACACCAAGCGGGTTGACCCACCGTCAGACCGCAAGCCGCTGTCTTCAAGCCGCACGGAGTCTTCTATGAGGTGAGCAATCATTTCAGGGCCCGTTTGCTCGAAGCTGGTTAACTCTAACCGCGGTTAAAAGTTAACCGCGTTTCCCTACCTAGGTACCTCCGAGTACCTAGCCGCGTTCGACAAAAACTCGATGCGCAATTTCTCCGCGTTTTATTATGATGCGGTAGCTCCCGCCACCTGCCGGTCGAAACAAACAAAAAGCCTTTTAAGAAACTTTTTCACTAGTTTTGTCTTTATTAAGAAAAATAAAACCAACATCTTATCGTAGTGTTTCTTTTTATGCTTAAAATATATGTATATACTTTAAAAAATCATAAATATTTTGATGCATTTATTATTTCGCCAAACACAACATAAGTTTGCAGCGCTGATTTCGGATCTGGCAACGGTCTTTATAGATTTGTTGTTTTGTTCTTGTATCTTGCAACGCACGTTTCCCCGCGCTTTAGTTATCAGCTGATTTTCGCTGTTTGTCTTCTCTGCCGTTTGCCCAACCGACCCTCTGACTCGCCCGCCGACTGACTGACAACTGATTTGCGGACGGGTTGACGAAGATAAGGGACGCAATGTCGACTGTGACGCGACGCCGACGTCGAAGAGAGCCCGTGTTCGCCCAGTACGCTGTTCTGATGATGGGACGGCAGCGTGTGTTCCGTGACCGCCTGAACCCTTTGGAGGGGTTCGACGAGGACGAACTGCAGGAGCGCTTTCGATTCGGTCGCGCGGGCATTGTGTTCCTTGCCGACACATTGCGCCCGGACTTAGAGCGGCCGACGCCTCGCAGCCGTGCCCTCTCTGCAGAGCAGCAGGTCATTGACGCCCTGTAGTTCTACGCCACGGAGAACTTCCTCATCACCGCAGGGGACTACAACCCTGTGCACGTCTCCACTGCTTCGCGGACTGTGAGGCGGGTGACTGGCCTTGTCACGTCGTGCATGAGACTTTATAGGAATGACCCTTCAGTTTTTGTTTCTTAAGCTGTAGACTTGCTAGCATGAATATCTGCCAGCGTATCGATCCCCCCGTATACTGGTACCTCCCTAAAGGAACATTAATAGTGTTGCTTCAGCACTCGATATTTGTTTTCTGGTTATGAGCGTGACATGCAGACCAGTGAACTGAGCAGTAAAATTACACGAACCAACTGGAGTGTACAAAATGACTCCCTTAGTACCTATTATTGGTGCAGGTGCAAATGCAACTAAACTACAAATAAATTAGGAGTGCAGATATTTATAAACAGCCTGGTTTCTACACTCCCAACTATGCACTTGGCGCTACTGAGCTAGTCTTGCGGCTGCTGAGTACTGTCATTCTGTGGACAAAGTTTTTATTGCTCGCTATTGATGGAGATGAATGATAGGTGTGTTATTTCTAAGCATGTGATCACAACAACAATACCATGGCTGTTTATGTCATAGTGCTACAGACTGACTCAAACTCATGTACAATGCAGGTGGCCAGGTGAAGCTGAGGGTCATGCCTTGCAACAGGCCTTCTTTGAGGTCGGTGGGTTTCCTTCGGTCGCAGGTGCTGTTGATGCCTGGAAGCACCCACGACTCTAGGATAATCACCGAGGGCTCGGCGTCAGGCAAGCGAGCCGATGGCGTTTACGATGGTCTACTGCTTGGAGATAGCGGCTACACCCGGCAAGCCATGGCTGATGACGCCCTTCTCTCCGTCATCAGCGGCGGAGGTCGCCTACAATGCCTCGCATAGCACAACGAGGAGCATCGTGGAACGGTAAAGCCAGGCTATGCGTCCTTGTTCGACGCTTCAGGGTTTCGGCACATTGAGGCACCTAAACTTTTTTATATGGTTGTGCCTGCTTTTTACATTTGTTGCCATTTTTATGTTCTTGCACAGAAGGCTACGGCTGCTCAGAAGCAAGCAAAGGAAGGCGTATCTATACTCCACCTTATTTATACTACTGGCTATAACCTACTGCCTTAGCCTGTAATGTTTATTCTAAGGTTAGCCAGCTTTGTGGGAATGAAGTAAGTCAATTCACAAAATTCAACCATTTATCAGCTAACTCTATATGTCACATTAATTATTACATTTCATTCACTCTTTTCTGTTTGAACTCCAGAATAGAAGTTAGAACTTCTCTGAAACATATTTTCCTGTCGGTGCTGTATGACTGGGTTTATTAACCTACAAGTTTTGACTAGAGGTTCATACTTTTCAAACATTAGCAGTTGTTAGAAATGCCTAAACGTAAAGCAATTCTTAGAAGAAAAAAGAAAACAGTCCTTGCGATGTGAAAAAAAAAAAATTACACATTGGCTTAGGCAGGTCTTGTTTTTGGACAGTTTGAGTACAGACATATTCAAACATATCCTCTTAAATACTGCTTATCTCAAACTGCATTTTTTTTGCAGGTTTCTGCGAAGAACATTTTCATTATATCAGTGATGGGATTGCTGCGCCATTTGCCCCAAAGTGATTACCCTGCTACGTTCTGCTACATTTAACCAAAATGTGAGGAATTGGCTCCAACATAGTGCCAAAACTTAATGTCACTTTAATAATACTGAAAATATAATATCTCGGGCCTCGCTGCCCGGCCAGACCGTTATGATATGCTTACGCAAGTTTTTAGGTTTTCAAAACTTTTGATTATCGTCTCAAATGCCATACTATTCGATCACATTTTTTTATGAATGACAGACAGTATCTGGAAGTTTCGTAATAATTTTCATGTTGCCTGTTCATTCTGGAGGGTTAGCTAGTGTCGTTGAGTGCGCTTTTCACCGCGCACTGGTATACTCCGCAGCACACCCTGTGTTAAGGGGAAAGCACTCCTCCAAAGCGAGACGCAGAATTGCAACACAATTCCTGAATACAACTTCGGCTCGTAAATATAAATTGAGAGATCCTGGCGGTACCTCTTTCGGAATCGAGATTTAATAAGGGTACTTTGGTATTGCAAGAACAATTATATGTGCTCCTATGTATGTTTATTTATTTATGCCAACTCACTTGTTTAGCTATCAATTTTTTATAGATGTGAGTAGATTAGAACTAAATTGACAGGAGCAGTGGACGGAATCTCAGGAAGAACCTGAATGAGTTTGAGGGGTTTGTTTTAAGTTTCGTTCACATGCCGTTTTCGCTATGAAGTTCTAAAGATAAAATGTAATTTATGTTGATAATCAAATGACAAGTGCTTTGCTTTTTATCTGAATTATAAATTGCAGTTTTATTACAGCCTCTAGAACTTGAAGGAAACATCAGTTTATGTGATCAATGTTATTGTACTATTTCAGTGGCATTCAGTACCTAAAATAACCATTCAAAGCAGTTTGTATTGTCCATCTTCACTCACCTTCTTGTCACCTTGGCATGGTGCTTCTCCATGCAACTGAACACGATAGTTTTGTGTTTGAGGGACTCTGCTGTGCAGTTGATGCTGACAAAGGTTTGAATGTATGTGAGAAGGCAATGTAGACATTGACTTTTAGTTGGACAGGCCGAAAAATTAAGCTTGACACAATGTTTGCATTGGTATGAATAAAAATTAATGTGTGCCTATGCTACAGAAGTTCTTTTTGTTGTTTCAAAATTGACTTTTCACTGCTCCAAGAGCTGCATCAAAATGACTCGGACCAATCACATCACTGGTATCTTGAACAAAATCTGCATATCATTACTATGTTAAAATATTCCAGCAAAAATATGAAATATTAGGCATATTACCATGTTTTCAATGGGCTGGAGCGATGATAGACATCACATGCCGACCTCATTAGATGTTCTTGTTAAACCACTTCAAAGGGTTAACAGATCTTGCTCTATTATCCACTGTGCAGGACGATAGGTCAGCTCAAGCGTAGGTTCCACTGCCTCCATGCTGAGTTGAGGATGCAGCAGAGAGATGCTGTGACATCAGTGTCGCCTGCTGTGTCCTGCACAACCTGGCCAAGACATACCCCTGCAGCATGCCAAGGACTGTCCTCCCAGAAGAGGTTCCCGTCGAGCCCGTGGCGTGTCGTGATGAAAGCAATGAGGCTCGGTACGCCATCGTCAGCCAGTTCATCGGTTGAGCGTAAGTATACCAATATATTGCACATGCTGCTTCGCATGGTCTTGAGTACCAGTGCATTGTGCTGGCAAGGTACCCCCAATGATGTAAAGTCGTCAAAGATTACCTTCTACAACTTATCCTCTGTGATACAATGTTGATATATAAAAATTTAATACGCTGTACATGCTTTAGTTGTATTTCATCTCACTCTGCGAAGGACTAGGGCCCATAGCAAATATACCACATGGTTTCAAACAGGCTCGTGATTGGACCCGGCGGCCTGTAGCATTGGGTTTTAGTCCATCGTAGGACGAGACGGAGTATAGCAGATCTGAATCCAGAAACCTATTGACAGTTCCAAGTAAAATTAATTTATTTCCCAGCTGCTGTGTTGGCTTTGTCATATGTAAACAAATACATTCAAATTGAAAATTAAAAACAGCATATGTCAATGTTTACTCTTCTCCTAATTGTTTTTTTAACAATTTGATTTACAATTTTGCACACTGTGTTTCCAGTCCAATTAAAGTTTTTTTTTAAGTTTTTTTGGTCCTCTAGTAATTTTTTGACTGATGGTAGAACTCCTCTGTAGCAGTTGCTGCTGCGATCGTTGCCGTGGCAGCATGCTTAACCCTTTCTGTGTACTCC
Organism: Ixodes persulcatus; assembly: GCA_013358835.2. NCBI lineage: Eukaryota > Metazoa > Arthropoda > Arachnida > Ixodida > Ixodidae > Ixodes > Ixodes persulcatus. The sequence goes on from JABSTQ010005061.1 coordinate 20,609, forward strand.
TTCTCCAGCAGGAGATTCGCTCCCTCCAGCTGCTGCTGCCTCTGTCTCCTGCAGGAACCGCTGTGAAGCCTCCCGGCACCAACGTCAGCTGTACGGCACATTCATTGGAGCTTGCTGCACCGCCTCCTGTGGCAGACTCTCGTGCAGCACTTCCGCTCCCAGAGGGACCAGGCTGTAGATCTATTCCCCTGGAGCTGCGACAAATGCATGTGTAAAAAAGTGGTCAGGTTTTGTTTTTGTCAGTAGCGGGCAAAGAGAACACACTGTGCATAGTTTGTAACCCTGATAAAGATGCCAATGCTCTGCCAAAATTCATTCATACGTGTTGGTGCAGAGGACAAAGTTTGCTAGCTAAGTTGTTTATATACTGACGTGCAGGCTTGAGGTCGGAGCACAGTGTTGTTACTTCTTGCAACAATTGCCCAATACATTTTGTGGAAAATGCGCATTTGGTGTGAAGCGCATTTT